>CAUYLG010062153.1:0-69566 GCA_963573385.1 Cacajao melanocephalus
TGGACCTTCCTGGTTCAGCTGTGCTTACTGTGAAACTCTCAGTCCTCAGCGCTTCCAATTGCTGTTCTCCTTGTAGGGATGGGACCAGCCAAGCCTGACTCAAAAGGCACCCCATCCCGTATACTCCGCACCGAGAAGCGCTGCGCCGCACCGGAGTGCAGGAAAAACAGCGCTGCAGGCCAAAAGCGGCGCGCTCGAGATCCGTGTGGCTCCTCCACTGGGAATCTCCGAGTTTGTGGTCCACAGAAATTCATCTGAAATTGCGGTGTCCACTCGCTCTCTGTGCTTTCACTGGGAGGTACAATCCTGAGCTGTTGTTAATCGTCCATCTTGGATCTCTCTGCCTGGTGATGAAGTTTTTTCTGTTTCTTAGTTTTCCTTTGGCGGACGTCCCTTCCCCGCAGGGCTGGACCTTCCCGGTTCAGCTGTGCTTACTGTGAAAGTCTCAGTCCTCAGTGCTTCCAATTGCTGTTCTCCTTGTGGGGATTGGACCAGCTGAGCCAGACTCAAAGGGCACCCCGTCCCGTATACTCCGCACCGATTAGCGCTGTGCTGGGGTGCCGGCAAATTAGCCGCGCCGGCCAAAAAAGTCGCGCTGGCGACCCGTGTGGCTCCTCCACCGGGAATCTCCCAGTCTGTGGGCAACAAAAATTCGTCTGAAAGTGCGGCGTCCACTCGCTCTCCTCGCTTTCACTGGGAGCTGCAATCGTGAGCTGTTGTTAATCGGCCATCTTGGATCTCTCTCAATGTCTCTATTAATCTTCACTTTTGAATGATATTTTCACTGGGCATAGAATTCTAGGATGGATGTTAGTTTTTTTAAACCACTTTAAGGGTGTCATTTTTTTTTTCTACTAGATTCTACCATTTCTGTTGAGAAGCTAGCTGTCGTTATTACTGTTTACACCTTTGAAAGTAATGCTTCATGTGGCTTTTCTCCTTAAGTACCTAAGTGTGGCTACTATCACATGGTCTTTAAATATTATTTTTTAAATAGAGGAGAAAAGAACTGTGGCTTTCTTATCCTGTATCTTGCTTGTTAGTTTTATTGTTACTTCTTTGTGGTAAAGTCATTTTTTTATCTGGTTGCTTTTCAGTTTTTCTTTGCCTTAGATTCTCTATTTCATTAAGATGTCCCTGGGTGTGGTTTTCTTTTTATTTAACCTTCTTAGGGTTCATAACATTTTTGAATATATAGTTTTATAATTTTATCAGTTTTAAAATATTCTTGACAATCACCTTATCAAATAGGGTTTCTTTCCACCTTTATTACTCCCATCTCTTTGGGGATTGTAGTTAATATGTATATTCAGTATTATAATCACATGTGTATTTTCTTTCATTTTTCCACTTTTGCACTTCAATATATTTTTCTACTCTATTATCCAGCCCATGAGTCCTCTTTTTAGCTCTATCTAATCTGCTGTTAGACTCATCTATTGAGTAATTTCACTTATTTCATTTTTGAGTTTTAAAATGTCTAGTTTCAGTTTTATAGACTCTAATTCTCTACTAAAACTCCTATTTTATTATTTATTTTCTTGTATATGTTAACTATAGTTCTTAAAAAATCCATACCTTATGACTGTAATGTGTGGATCATCTATGGATCTGCTTCTGTTGTCTGCTTTTTCTCTATGTCTTATTTCATGGTATGCATGCTTATTTTTGAACTTTTGCTTGAACAATGGTGCAGAGCCTCTCTATGGTATTATAATCTTCCAGAGAAGAATTTAATTTTATTTGAGTTTATATCAAGCAGTTATATTAGGGGAAGATGATTCAAGCTAATCAGAAATTGTTTGATCACTTCAGGACTGGGGTCCTACTCCATAAGACAGGGTCTTTTCCCTTCTACTTGTTCCCTTTCCCAGGTATACCTCTGAACTCCAGTTTTGTGTTTTTGGCACTATAAGACTGCTGAAAGCCGTGCTTAGTTTCTCCAACATCTAGAACAGTTTTGTGCTTGTCTTTCTAACTTTTCACTAGTCCCCACTTACACATTGGCAAATATCTCAAGGGGAAAACAAGAGTAGAGTGCTGGGCTTGTGTCTCAGTGCTTGCCTTCCCTCCAAGCTCTTGGATCTATGTGTCCTGGTAGCCATTATGTACTTGAATGTAACCTTCATCTCCCATGCCTATAAATTGCCAAAAGCTCTGCTTAGCTCTCACTTCATGCTTGGCTTCCTGCTCAGGTTCTCAGCCTTTTGGCCATATTTACTTGCAAACTAGATAAACCTCAAAGTGAAAGCAATGTAGAATACTGGCTTCATCTAAATACGTTTTTCTTTTCTCTGGGATCTTGGACTATCTGTCTTTGTTTGATGGACCTTTCTCTAACCTTGAAAATAACACTATCAGGTAAAATTCACCTTTTTTATATATATTTTTCATCCAGTTTTTTTTTGTATGTTTTCAGAAAAAGATTTGTCTTGCTTCAGACTAGTCCTTTGCACATGGTTCTAAGAAATAACATGGAGAAATCTTGCATACCCTTCTTTCAGCTTTCCCCAATCTTGCAAAACTAGGGTACAGTATCAAGACAAGGATGTTGGCATTGACACGCTTAACTGACTTCATTAATATGGCACGAATTTAATGTGCACCGTGTTATAGACTGAATGTGTCCCTTCAAAATCCCTGTGTTGAAATCCTAACTCCCAAGGTGATGGTATTAGGAGATAGGGCTTTGGAACGTGAGTAGGACCTGAGGGTGGGGCCTTTATGGATAGGATTAGTGCCCTTATAAAAGGGACCCCAGAGAGCCTTCGTGCCCTCTTTTCTCTATGTCAGTGAGAGTTTGCAGCCTGGAGAGGGCCCTCACCAGAACCAGGCTGTGCTGACTTATTTATATTGAATTTCAAGCCAATAAAACTGTTAAAAAAAAAAAAAAAAAAAAAAAAAAAAAAAAAAAAGTCTGTTTCTAAGCCACCCAGTCTATAGTACTTTGTTATAGCAGTCCTAAGACACATCCATTTATATGTGTGTATATGTGTGTTTGTTTATATGTAGTGTATGTGTACATAGGTATGTATGTGTATCTGTGTGTGTGTACATGTTTGGGCTCAGAACATGATAGAGTATGGCACCTTGGCATGCTGCACTCATGAGTATTTTGAATCCCAAGAGACAGGAGGGTCTCAGAAGCAAGAAGGCCTCTGACTTCATCCTCCTGTCTTCTGTCCCTCTTTCTTCCCTGAAACAGGTTTTAGAAACTAGAATCCTTCCTCAATGTGAGCCATGACATCTAGAAAGGTCACTCTTACCTCTTCCCAACTCCCCTGAGGATCTTCATTGTCCTTCCTCATTCCTGGGGGTGGGGGGTGGGGGAGTGGATGTTTTGTAGAAACACTGAAAAGAATTTGAACAACTAGCCTTGCTGAAGAGCCCCCCAGCTTATTACCGTTAGATCATATCCATTTTGTTTGATTCTACTTCTCCACAAATTAAATTTTTTATCAGACTTAGCATAAAAATACACAGTTTTCCCTGGGTCTTTGAATATTCATTTCTGGAGGCTCCTGTGTCACATTAACCTTTATAAAAATAGATGTGTTATGCTTTCTCCTGGTAATCTGGCTTTTGTTACAGGGTTGTCAGTCAAGACCCTTGTGATGGGTGAGGGAAAGGGACTTTTTCTTCCGTACACGTGGGTATTTAGTTCCATGTAATTTTATGCCAAGTGTAGATTCTTGTGAGCATCACTTCAGTCCAGAAAGAGAGCAGATTCGTCACAAGGCCCCTTGTGCCACTTTGTCATAGCCACAAACACCACCCTCTTTCCCCATCAACCTCTGGCAACTATGGATCTGCTTCCCATCTCTAAAATTTTGCCATTTTAAGAAAGTTAGATAAATGGAATCATATACTATGTAACCCATTGGGATTGGCTTTTTTCACTCAAGGTAATTCCCTTGAAACCCAACCAGGTTTTTGCATGCATCTGTAGTTCACTCCTTTTCATTGCAGAGTGGTACTCCACAGGAGTTTCCTTTCAGGATTGCATAAGATACACCATGTTGAAAGCTTAGCGTGGTGACATTATGTGTGACTACTGTATAATGGGACATCATGTAATGGGAGCAATGGGAGCTGGTGCCTTTCCTCTATGCAGAAACATGATGTAATTTTAAAAATTGAGTTCAATTACACATGTAACTTTAGGACAGAAGATATCCAAGTTACCCTGGCCTAAGTGTTCAGTTATGAACAATATTGAGAGGCCAAATTGAGATGCCTCCCTCTCCTGCAGAACTTAGAAACACTAGCTTCAACAGGGCTTTAAGAACATAAAAACATGGAATTCCCCAGATGAGAGAGGTAGAGCCAGCTAGGGAGGAAGACAGAAGGCTAGCTGGGACCTGGGTGAATTTATTAACAACTCCAAGATGAGCTTGTGTCATTCAAATAAGGTTTGCTGTGCTCCAGGCAGCTTGGCTATGTATAAATCCCACTGGCAAATACTGGAAGTTTCATTCAGAACCTCTCTGAAGGGTAGAGAGGGCTTTAGCCATGGAGGCAATCTGGCCAGAGTGGCAAAGCCCATCAGGTGAGGCTGATGCTTCTTCTTAACCCAGTGACATGAAGCATTGAACACCCCTACCTCTTCCTGTGCCTATTCCAGGCTCCCAGGCTTTCTGCTGATTATTTGTGGTTTCCCCCATTGTCTGGCTGCAGGGATATAATGCAGGAATCACAGGGACTTTGAACATACTGTGCTCAGCATGAGTTACTTTTCATTCTAAAATCAAAGAAATGATATTCTGAATACAAGTTGGCTTCTTATGCCTATAGTGGCAGAATGGCTTGGCCATGCAGGGACAATCTTTTCAATCATCATGATAATTGCAGGACATTTTGCTGCCATTTATTAAACACTTATTGGGTGCCAGGTTCCCCATGAAGCCCTCTGTGCATATTATTTTGAGTTAATCCCCACTCCAATCCTATGAGGTAGGATTGAGAGAGGGGATTAGCAATCCACAGTGTGCACGTGGCATGAAGGGTGGGTTTGATGCCAGAGTCTATGTTCTTGACCATAAAATGACAGAGCTGAGTTACTATAAGTTAGAAAATTGGCATTTGAAGCTTACACTTCAGCTGTAAAAACTTGGAGTATGTGGGTTTGCCATTGTGAGAAGGATTAGCTCTTGATGTGCTGGCAAACCAGTATCTGTAAATTCTGTGACCACAGCCAGAACCAGGGCAAATTTGCAGGTGGAAGAGGACAAGAGGAATCATGATAATGTTGGATAACAACGATGGGAGTGAGTGTTTAGAATGAGCTCCGTTCTAGGCGCAACAGACCAGAATGGATTCATCCATGCTAAGTGCCATGTAATCAAACTGACTCATATGGACCAGTTTTCCAAAAAACAGGAGATTCCCAGAAGCAAGTGGAAGGAGCCCCATTTGTCTGAAACAGCATGATACAGAAATTCCCTCTATTTTGACTTTATAAGGAAAGTAACTTGTAATGCCCAATCTACTTTTGATTTCCTTTTTCAGCCTGTAAAGGCCATCTCTTCTGCTTAGCTTACAGGATCTCCTTTCCAAAGCTTTAGATGGAATGCTGCCTGACACATGACTCACTAATGAAAGCTGGTTACATCTCTAAACTAAATTGGTGAGAATGTTTTTTTTGTTTTGTTTTTTTTTTGTTTGTTTGTTTTTTAACAACAGTAATAAGAGGAATAGTAGAATAGCTAAAACTTAGTAAATAAGTATTTGGGCCAAGTGCTGTTCTATGTGCTTTACACATGTGAACTCATTAATCCTTAAAACAAGCCTTTCAGATAAAAAAATGATATTAGCTGCATTTGGTAGATGAGGAAATGGAGACATAGGGGGCTAGGTGACTTGGTAACTTGTCCAGGTTGTATAGTAGTAAGGAGCAGAGCTGGGATTCAAGCTGGAGAGCCTCAGTCCAGAGGGCACATACTTCACTGTGGAGCTGTGCCGTCCCCTCCATTACACAGGGCCACGATGGAGGAGGTCTCTGCCTCCTGTGCTGGGTGCTGGCCTGGCCACCCTTCAAGGGGAGGGGGACACTGCTGGACTCTTGTTGCAGAGGAGGAAGACCAGATGCCCTGCAGTCTGGGAGGACCTCCAGCTGCCTCTTCTCAGGTGGGAAGGAATCATCTAATCTGCTCTTATGAGTTTGGGCCAATGAGGGTTACCCAGGTCACAAACTCTGGTTAAGCAGAAGAGGATCTAGTGAGAACCCTGCTTAGGAAATTGCAAGATCAAGGGCAGACCTAGGGTCCAGGTAGTAGGAGCTGGCATCAGGCATCTCAACCCATTGTACCTGGTGGAAATCAGGTTAACTCTTTCCCCTATCTTGTGTCATCTTGGCTAACAGTCAGAATATCTGGGAGTTGGGGGAAAGAGCTCAGTGAAACTGCCCTAGCTTGAGTTCCAGTGCCACTTCACCTTAACTCTGCTAAGCAATGAAGCAATGACAGGGCATCTTGACTTATAGCCAGTAGCCAGCCCACCCCACCAAGCAATGGCAGGGCACATTGACTGACAGCCAGCCCACTGCACTAAGCAATGGCAGGGTGCTTGATTTACAGCCAGCCCATCCCGCTAAGCAAAGGCAGGGTACCTTGACTTATAGCCAGCCCACCCCAATAAGCAATGGCAGGACACCTAACTTACAGTCAGCCCACTCGACCAAGCAGTATCAGGACACCTTGACTTATAGCAGCCAGCCTACCCCACTAGATAATGGCAGGGAACCTTAACATAGAGCCAGCCCACCCCACCAAGCAATGGCAGAATACCTTGGCTATAGCCAGCCCACCCAACTAAGCAGGGCACTTTGACCTCCAGCCAACCCAAGACCATACACAGTGGGAGAGGGGCAATTCCCCCAAAGGGAGATGGGCATTGTGCAAAAAGTAGGGAAATAGATGTTGGGGAACCCAACCCAGGCAAATCCTCTAAAGAAGTGTGTGGTCCATAGCCACCATATTGGGTAAAATAGAAGGGAGGCGAGTGCTTTGGGTGGTGACTACAGAAGAGGAGAAACAGTCCCTAACATTTCTGCCAATTCACCTGCTAAAAGTCCTGTGTCTCTTCAATGGGTCCTTGTAGTCTCTAGGAAAACTCAATTTCCCAGAAATGATGGTTAAAACAATATAAAAAATTTTAATCAAACTTTGGGCATCTTAAATTTGGTTATCTTTAAAGTGAAAAAAAAATCCAGACTCATCCATTTTTCCCTCTCATTACCTTTAATTTCCTTGCCATCATTCTTTTAAAAAACAAGTTAAATCCATTAAAAAGTCAATGAAAATGAATGAGTCTTTACTGGACATGTCACACAATGTCCATTTATGCAGAAATTGCCCTAAAAACTGCCCAGGAATTTAACTCCAAAATTGGGATGTCTCTGAAAGTTTAAGGAAGTACTAGTTTGTCGAAAAGAAAAGTAAAAGGAGATGAAACAAGTTCAAAGGTATTTCAAAAGGAAAAGACTTCAAATGAGAAGCTTCCAAATGATGCCTTTGGTCCTAAGGAAAAGATATTTGTACAGAACAGTTGGCTGGAGGTGCTAGTCCCTAGACACTGCTGTGTGGAGGTGAGACCTGTGAGTGCTTGAGGAGAGAGAATGCCAGCATGCATATCTGGATCCAACAAGGACAGGGGCCTGCATATTTTATTGGTAGTGGTTGCTTTTAATTTTTGTAATGCTTTGAAATGACCAAAAATGAGATGCTTTTGCTCATCACGAAATGCCCAAACCTGCAGGGCAGGTGTTCTCAAAGTAGCATTCCCAAAGAGAATGGACAAGGCACCCCTCCACCTGCCCTTGCATGTCCTGCTGACTGTTCTGCACAAATATCTTTTCCTACAGTCCCCTCCCCACTGAGAAATCCAGCAAGGCTGGGACTCAGCAAGTGGCTTTGAGCTTTGAGATATGAGACTTCAAGAATAAATCGTGTGTAAAAAGAACTTTTGGTATATTGGTCCCTAGAAAAACACAGTTCTGCATAACATTCTATTTTTTAAAAATGAATTTTTCTGTGGTCACTTAAGAGAAACCTATTTGAGCCCTTAGCATTGTGTACATTTGTGTATTCAGGTCTCTTGGAAACCCTGCCCAAAAGAAACTCAAACACCTTAGTGAAATTCAGTCTTTTTCAAATATGTTGAACAATATACCCTCTGTTCGAAGGAATATATTTTTTTGTAATTGCTTTTTTTTCTTTGTTTGTTTTTTTAAGTTTAAATTCTGGGATACATGTGTAGAATGTACAGGTGTGTTACATAGGCAAAAATGTGCCATGGTGGTTTTCTGCATCTATCAACACATCACCTAGGCGTCAAGATTAGCATAGATCAGCTATTTTTCCTGATGCTCTCCCTCCCCCCACGACCCCACCCCCCAGCAACAAGCTCCAGTGTGTGTTGTTCCTTTCCCTGGGTCCATGTGTTCTCACTGTTTATCTCCCACTTATAAGTGAGAACGTGTAGTGTTTGGTTTTCTGTTCCTGCATTAGTTTGCCAAGGATAATGGCTTCCAGCTCCATCCATGTCCCTGCAAAGGACATAATCTTGTTCCTTTTTATGGCTGCATGGTAGTCCATGTTGTATATGTACCACATTTTCTTTATCCAGTCTATCGCTGATGGGCATTTGGGTTGACTCCATGTCTTTGCTATTGTGAATAGTGCTGCAATGCATGCATGTGTGCATGTATCTTTATAATTAATATTCCTTTGTGTCTATATCCACTAATAGGATTGCTGGGTCAAATGTTATTTCTGGTTCTAGGTCTTTGAGGAATCACCACACTATCTTCCACAATGGTTGAACTAATTTACATTCCCACCAACAGTGTAAAAGCGTTACCATTCCTATTTTTCCATAGCCTCACCAGCATCTCTTGTTTCTTGACTTTTTAATAGTAACCATTCTGACTGGCGTGAGATGGTATCTTATAGTGGGTTTGATTGGCATTTCTCTAGTGATCAGTGATGTTGAGCTTTTTTTCATATATTTGTTGGCCACATGTATGTCTTCCTTTGAGAAATGTCTGTTCATGTCCTTTGCCCACTTTTTAACGGGGTTGTTTGTTTTTTCTTGTAAGTTTGTTTAAGTTCCTTGTAGATTCTGGATATTAGACCTTTGTCAGATGGATCTATTGCAAAAATTTTCTACCATTCTGTAGGTTGTCTGTTCACTATGATGTTAGTTTCTTTAGCTGTGCAGAAGCTCTTTAGTTTTATTAGATCCCATTTGTCAAATTTTGCTTCTGTTACAATTGCTTTTGAGGTTTATGTCATGAAATCTTTGCTTGTGTCTATGTCCTGAATGGCATTGCCTAGATTTTCTTCTAGAGTTTTTATAGTTTTGGGTTTTATATTTAAGTCTTTAATCCATCTTGAGTTAATTTTTGTATAAGGTGTAAGGAAAGGGTCCAGTTTCAATTTTCTGCATATGCCTGGCCAGTTTTCCCAGCACCGCTTATTAAATAGGGAATCCTTTCCCCATTGCTTGTTTTTGTCACATTTGTCACAGATCAAATGATTAGATGTGCAGTCTTATTTCTGAGTTCTCCATTGTGTTCCATTGGTCTCTGTGTCTGTTTTTGTACTGGTATCATTGCTGTTTTAATTACTGTAGATTTGTTGTATAATATGAAGTTGGGTGGCATGATGCTTCCAGCTTTGTTCTTTTCGCTTAGGATTGTCTTGGCTGTTCAGGCTCTTTTTTGATTCCATATGTATTTTAATGTAGTTTTTTTTTCTAATTCTGTGAAGAATGTCAATGGTAGTTTAATGGGAATAGCATTGGATCTATAAATTACTTTGGGCAGTACAGTCATTTTCACAACATTGATTCTTCCTATATATAAGCATGGAATGTTTTTCCTTTTGTTTGTGTCCTCTCTGACTTCCTCGAGCAGTGGTTTGTAGTTCTCCTTGAAGAGGTCCTTCACTTTCCTTGTTAACTGTATTCTTAGGTATTTTATGCTTTTTGTAGCAATTGTGAATGGGAAGCTATTTATGATTTGACTCTCTACTAGTCTATTGTTGATGTATAGGAATGCTTGTGATTTTTGCATATTGATTTTATATCCTGATACTTTGCTGAAGTTGCTTATCAGTTTAACAAACTTTTGGGCTGAGACGATGTAGTTTTCTAAATACCGGATCATGTCATCTGCAAACAGAGACAGTTGACTTCCTCTCTTCCTATTTGAATACCCTTTATTTCTTTCTGTTGCCTGATGCTTTGGCCAGAACTTCCAATACTATGTTGAATAGGAGTAGTGAAAGAGGGTATTTTTATCTTGTGCCAGTTTTCAAGGGGAATGCTTCCATCTTCTGCTCATTCAGTATGATATTGACTGTGGGTTTGTCATAAATGGCTCTTATTATTTGGAGGTATGTTCCTTCAATGCCTAGTTTATTGAGAGTTTTTAACATGAAGGGATGTTGAATTTTATTGAAGGCCTTTTCTGCACCTATTGAGATAATCATGTAGTTTTGTCTTTAGTTCTGTTTATGTGATGAATTATGTTTATTGATTTGTATATTTTGAACCAGCCTTGCATCCTGGGGCTGAAGCCAGCTTGATTGTGGTGGATAAGTTTTTTGATGTGCTGCTGGATTTGGTTTGCCAATATTTTATTGAGGATCTTTGCACTGATGTTCATCAGGGATTTTGGCCTGAATTTTTATTTTTTTGTTGTATCTTTGCCAGATTTTGGTATCAGGACTATGCTGGTCTCATAAACTCATAAAATGAGTTAGGGAGGAGTCCCTCCTTTCCAATTGTTTAGAATAGTTTCAAAAGAAATGGTACCAGTACCTCATTGAACCTCTGGTATAATTCAGCCATAAATCCTCTGGTCCTGGGCTTTTACTGGTTGATAGGCTATTTATTACTCCTTCAGTTTCAGAACTTGTTATTTGTCTATTCAGGAATTCAACTCTTTCTTGGTTTAGTGTTGGGAGGGTATATATGTCCAGGAATTTTTCCATTTCCTCTAGATTTTCTAGTTTATTTGCATAGAGGTATTTATAGTATTCTCTGATGTTTGCTTGTTTGTTTTCTATGGGATCAGTGGTGATATCCCCTTTATCATTTTCTGTTGTGTGTATGTGAATCTTCTCTCTTTTCTTCTTTATTAGTCTGGATAATGGCCTATCTACTTTATTTTTTTTCAAACAAACAAACAAAAAAACAACTCCTAGATTAGCTGATTTTTTGAAGGGTTTTTCATGTTTCTATTTCCCACAGCTCCACTCTGACTTTGGTTATTTCTTGTCTTCTGCTAGCTTTGGGTTTGTTTGCTCTTGGTTCTCTGGCACTTTTAGTTGCGATGTTAGAATGTCAATTTGAGACCTTACTAGCTTTTGGATGTGGGCATTTGGTGCCATAAAATTTCCTCTTAACACAGCTTTAGCTGTGTCCCAGAGATTCTGGTATGTTGTCTCTTTGTTCTCATTGGTTTCAAAGAACTTCTTGATTTAAGCCTTAATTTCATTATTTACCTGGGAATCACTCAGGAGCAGGTTGTTCAATTTCCATGTAATTGTGTGGTTTTGAGTGAAGTTCTGAATCTTGAGTTCTAATTTGACTATGCTATGATCTGAGAGACTGTTTATTGTGATTTCAGTTTTTTGCATTTGCTGAGGAATGTTTTACTTCCAATTATGTGATTAATTTTAGAGTACATGACATGTAGTGCCAAGAAGAATGTATATTCTATTGTTTTTTGGTGTAGAGTTCTGTAGAAATCTGTCAGTTCCACTTGATTCAGAGCTCAGTTCAAGTCCTGAACATCTTTGTTAATGTTCTGTCTCAATGATTTGGCTAATATTGACAATGGGATGTTAAAATCTCCCACAATTATTGTGTGGTAGTACAAGTCTTTTTTAAGTCTCTAAAAACATGTTTTATGACTCTGGGTGCTCCTGTATTGGGTCCATATATATTTAGGATAGTTAGCTCTTCTTGTTGAACTGAGCCCTTTACCATTATGTAATGCCCTTCTTTATCTTTTTTGATCTTTGTTGTTTTAAAGTCTGTTTTGTCAGAAACTAAGATTGCAACCTCTGCTTTTTTCTGCTTTCCATTTGCTTGGTAAAATTTTCCCTGTCCCTTTATTTTGGGCCTATGTATATCTATGTGTATTCAAGAGATGGCTCTTGAATACAGCACACTGATAGGTCTCAATTCTTTATCCGGCTTGCCATTCTGTGTCTTTTAATTGGGCCATTTAGCCCATTTACATTTAAGGCTAATATTGTTGTGTATGGATTTGATTTTTTTTTCTCTTTAAACTTTTTTAATGAGTCTCAAAATTCTGTGACAAATTTTTGGTCAAGTTGTTTCCATTAAAAAGTACTAATTTTAAAAACCGATAACTTAAAACTGCCACACACAAAAAAGAAAACCAAGTGGTCCACAAAACATTCTCCTTTCCTTCTGCAGGTTTTACAATACATTGTTATCATTAACAGTCTTTTACTACTAAACTTAAATGGCCAATTGAAACAAACAGTTCTGAGACCATTCTTCCTCCACCACTGATTAAGACCGAGGTGGCAGGCATTAGAGATAATATTCATTTAGCCTTCTGAGCTTTCTGGGCAGACTTGGTGACCTTGCCAGCTCCAGCAGCCTTCTTGTCCACTGCTTTGATGACACCCACGGCAACTGTCTGTCTCATATCACGAACAGCAAAGCGACCTGTTAAAAAAAAAGTTAGTATTACCAAAATGCTGTCTGTTCACAGGTATGTATTTTTTTTTATCTTTAGCACAATTGAGTCAACCTTACCGAGAGGTGGATAGTCTGAGAAGCTCTCAACACACATGGGCTTGCCAGGAACCATATCAACGATGGCAGCATCACCAGACTTCAAGAATTTAGGGCCATCTTCCAGTTTTTACCAGAACAGCGGTCAATCTTTTCCTTCAGCTCAGCAAACTTGCTTGCAATGTGAGCTGTGTGGCAATCAAGTACAGGGGCATAGCCAGAGCTGATTTGGCCTGGATGATTCAGGACAATCATCTGAGCAGTGAAGCCAGCTGCTTCCATTGGTGGGTCATTCTTGCTGTCACCAGCAACGCTGCAACAACAAACATCCTTGACAGACACATTCTTGACATTGAAGCCCACACTGTCCCCAGGGGGAGCTTCACTCAAAGCTTCATGGTGCATTTCAACAGATTTTACTTCAGTTATAACGTTGACTGGAGCAAAGGTGACCACCATACCAGGTTTGAGAACACCAGTCTTCACTTGACCAACAGGAACAGTACCAATACCACCAATTTTATAGACATCCTGGAGAGGCAGGCACAAGAGCTTGTCAGTTGGAAGAGCTGGTGGTAGGATGCAGTCCAGAGCCTCAAGCACCATGGTTCCACGGGCATTGCCACGCTTATGGGTGACTTCTATCCCTTGAACCAAGGCATGTTGGCACTTGGTTCCAGCATGTCGTCAGCATTCCAACCAGAAATTGACATAAATGCTACTGTGTCAAGGTTGTAGCCAATTTTCTTAAGGTAAGTGCTGATTTTCTTCACGATTTTCTCATGTCTCTTCTGGCTGTCGGGTGGCTCAGTGGAATCCATTTTGTTAACACCAACAATTAGTTGTTTCACACCCAATGTGTAGCCAGAAGGGCGTGCTCTAGGGTCTGCCCATTCTTGGAGATACCAGTTTCAAATTCACCAACACCAGCAGCAACAATCAGGACAGCACAGTCAGCCTGAGATGCCTCTGTAATCATGTTTTTGATGAAGTCTCTGTGTCCTGGGCATCAATGACAGTCATGTAGTGCTTGCTGCACAGGGAGATATCAATGGGGATACCACGTTCACGCTCAGCTTTCAGTTTATCCAAGACCCAGGCATACTTGAAGAAGCCCTTTCCCATCTCAGCAGGCTCTTTCTCAATTTTTTCAATGGATCTTTTGTCGATGCCGCTGCATTTGTAGATTAGGTGGCCAGCAGTGGTGGACTTGCCCGAATCTACGTGTCCAATGATGACAATGTTGATATGAGTCTTTTCCTTTCCCATTTTGGCTTTTAGGGGTAGTTTTCACAACCCCTGTGTTCTGGTGGCAACCCCATTGTGAAAAAAAAAAAGTGAACTTCTCTTCTTAACTTTACTCACTATATCAGGAATGCTTCTTAACTACCTTTGTACCCCACAGCGAATCACACAATCTAAAACTGAGTAAATATTTAACAAAAATTGTGGAATAAATGACTTTAAAAATTAAAAAAAAAACAACCGTGAGAGCATGTAGATAAGATATTGTCATCCATTAAAGTGGAATGTTTCCAATATATCTATTTTACCCCGAAGATAGTATGATAAAAATGGACACTTGGTAATCTTTCTTTTTTTCTTCATTATAACTTCAACAATTTCTGCAATCTCTGTTGTTATATTCAACATACTCAAGTGTCAATTGTGTGCCAGGCACTGAGCTACACATTCTGGCAAATTCACAATGCGTAATGAGAAACAGCTACATACATTACTTGGTATCGTTGAATGTGACTTTATACCTCCCTGGTGGCACCAAAGAATTAATGAGTGATTAATTCTGACCAGGGGATTTGGGGAGAACTTTTCAGAAAACAGTTCTACACAGTTCCAAAGATCCACACCTTCCATATAAAATAGCAGAAAGATTCATATTTTGAAACTCTCATATAAAGGCAATACGAAGAAATATGTGATTTATTCACTAATGTCACATTTCAAAGTCTCTCAAAAATAACTGAAGGCAGGCATTTCCCCAAAGGTTCAGTTATAGGTGTAATGTATAAGCCCTCTGTTGGGTGACTTGGGGCCCTTTTTGTAGACCTCATATCAGCTGTTAAAAACTGACTTTTCCAAATGGATGCCACCATCACAGTACTCTTCTTAAACAGGTGATTTGAAATTAATCTTGTTTTCCTTTTCCCACTAATGCATTTTGTTACTTGTATCCTGAGGAAATTTACCACTAAAACATATGCTTCTTTTAGTTCAAACAGTAAGTAGAAGAGGCTGTAAATATATTTTTACTTTTAAGGATGGGTTAGGGGATGGTGGTAAAAATTAAACTTAAAATACTTTCAATATGTTTAATCTTTAATAATTACAATAACATATCTTTCTGCCTCATTGTTCTCTGCTCCAGAGTATTCCATAGATTCTGCCATGCCTGAGCCATGTAACAAACATTTGTTGAATGAATTAATGCATGCATACATAGATGAAATGGGTTATTTTTCCATTTGTTCTGAGCTTCAGAATTTTTCTTCAATTTACTAAGCTTTAAGGAAGTAAAAAAATATTAAAGAGAGCAACCGGGAAGGTTTTTGTTTTTTCTAGTCATAGAGTGAATGCTGTCTTTGAGGCACCGAGGACTCAAGGTCAGGGAACGCTGTGACCTTCCGAACCTAGCACAAAGGTGGCCTTTTTTTCCCCTCCTTCTCTTCACTGGTTTCATGAGCTGGTGCCAGCTGAGTCTAGATGGTGTGCCTTTACACTTGAATGAAACACTCCCTGCCCTCAGTTCTGGGAGCTCCACTCTGCTGCCTCCATCTGCTGCTTCTGATAAATGCTCATATTTTAAATACATTGCTATCAGCTCAATCCCAAAGTGGTTTGCCGGCTCTCCATATAGCAAACAATCCCACTGGCACAGAGCCACTTTCTGAGTGGGAAGAATTTGGGCAGACAGAAGACATATATCCCAGTGATGAGAAACAAGAGCGAAGACAGAGGAAATTGCCTGGAGAAGCTAGTGACAAAGACCACGACTGTGTCCTACAGGCGTATACAGTCCATTGGAATCCGTGGAGGGCTCCAGAGCACCTCTACAGAGGGTGAGCACATCTGAAGTGTGGCCATTTTGAGCATGGAGTGGATGTGAAGTTTAAGAAGCTGCATTGCTTTTCTCTGAAAACCCGTTAAACATTAGCCTGTTCTGCTGACAACACTCCACTATTAGCAACCTCCCAGAAACTAAGATACACAGGAATTTGCCTCCAGCCCTCAAAGCCTCCTCCGGCACATACACCGTTTATGACACTCTTCCAAGTCCCCCTGCTAGTTTCAGCTGGCAGTTGCCTCCCTTTCAGTATTTCTTCCTTCCAGCAACTTATCTCTAGCCAACATAATCACCACTTGCATTTGGGAGGATGGAGTAACGCAGTGTGGAAGGTCTCCCTGAAGAACACGATCACAGCAGAAGCCACTGGGGTAGACGTCATTCTCTCACAGTTGCAGAGTCATAGAATAATAGAGCTAGAAGGGGAGTTAGGGAACATTGAATCCAATTCCTTTATCCTAAAGGAATCTCAAATTTTCATGTCCCAAATGGATTCCTTATACCCCTCCTCCTACCTACCTCCCCTTTTGGTTTTCCTCATTTCGGCAGTGTGACTCCAGTTGCTCAGACCAAAAACTGTGGAATATTTGGTCTGACAGCAAATCCTGCTGACTCTACCTTCAAAACATAGCCAGTATCTCATCGCTTCTTGCTTCCACTACTGTTACAATTCTGATCCAAGATACCTTCATCTCTCCTCCAGATTATTGCAATAGCCTAAGGGTCAGCATGGGCAAAATCTGCCCTGTAAACTGCTTTGGTAACTAAAGTTGTACTGAAACACAGCCCGACCCATTAGTTTACCTTGTCTGTGGCTTGTTCATGATATAATGACAAGTCAGGGAGTTGCAACAGAGACCTTATGGCCTGAACAAATATTTACCATCTTTTGCCTTTTACAGAAAACGTTTGCTAACCTCTGCGATAACCTATTAAATTCCATCCCCGCCTTCCTCCCCCTCCCCACCTCGTGATCTGTCTGATCTCATCTGCTGCTGTTCTCCTGTTTCTCACTTTGGTCTGGCCACAATGGCCACTCCTCCACCCCTCGATCTTCCTCTGTAAGCCAGGCATGCTCAGGTTGCCTGGCCTTGTATGGACCTTTCCCTCCGCCTGAAATTATCTCTACATTGACATCTCCCTGGCTTGCTCACCCTTTACTCACTTTGCACGCAAATGCTCTCTTCTAGTGAGCTTTCTCTGACCACCTTATTTAAAACAGCACCCCACTCACTGCTTTACTTCTCTCCATAGCATCTAATACCATTTAACATACCTCATTTTCCTCATGAGGGAGCTTGCATTTTAGTGGGGAGATGGGGAGAGACAGTAGACACAATAAATGAGGGTTTGTTTTCCTGATATACCCACAGTGTATAGGCATGCTCCAGGTTTTTAATAAATGAATACATCCTTTGAAGCAATAGTGCTACAGCAGAATGTATCAGCGTCTGAGCGAGGATTTCCACAGACAGTTGTGCTTAGGGCAGTCACTAGGAACCATAGGCAGAAATGACCTGTGAAATAACCGGTGGACTTATGGAGGTATTTTATCTTCCACTTTCCCACTTCCCTTTTATCATTTCATGTCTTACCACATCACCAGGGCCCTCGTGCTGTTCCTTGAGTCTGTGGTTTTCATTTCTACAACATTTCAGGACTTACTTACTGTTTCCTCTTCCACCCGTCATTATTAACAAAAGAGGAAGCCTGGCACATTCTCTTCTAAGTTGATAGACTCGTTAAAGCCCAAATAGTAATAAATAATAATGTCCCTACCTCATGGAAAATAATTTGCATTTAAACGCCTTTCAATGCCTAAGTCCAAAGAGGTAAGTGATGTGGGAATTTCCAGCAGGCACTTGGCCTGGACCAGCTGGGGTAGTTGTCGAGAAGTCCCTGAAGCAAAATCCAATCACAGCCCATGGACAGCTGTCTACTCTGTCTCTCCAGGGTGGGTGCAGTCATGGGTATGTCCCCCTCGGAATGTGCATGCACACAGATATGCAGGAGCCAATTAGGGACACTGGAAGCACCTTAACTTCCATGGAAAAAAGCTGTCACTTGTGATATGTGTGCTCACTACATACATACTATCAAATTCTTTCCCTTAGCACTTTGGTACCTTTTTGTCTAACTTACAGTCCCACTAGCACAAAGCACTTCTTGGAAGAAAAAGGAAGCCAGATGGGCATAAAGCGCAGACCCTGATACAGTTTGGCTGTGTCTCACCCAGATCTCCTCTTGAACTGTAAGCCCCATAATCCCCACATGTCTGAGGAGAAACCTGGTGGGAGGTGATTGGGTCATGGGGGTGGTTTCCACATCATGTTCTCATGACAGTGCGTTAGTTCTCACAAGATCTGGTGGTTTTATAAGAGGCTCTTCCCTCTTTGCTACTCACTGTTCTCTCTCTTGCCATGTTAGACGTGCCTCTTCCCTTTCTGCCATGATGTTAAGTTTCCTGAGGCCTCCCCAGCCATGCAGAACTGTGAGTTGATTAAACCTGTTTTCTTTATAAATTACCCAGTCTTGGGTATGTCTTTGTAGCAATGTGAAAATGGACTAACAGATCCCCAAAAACGCAGGCAGGATATGGATTATTAGAGCACAAATAACAGGATTCTATTGGCCTTCTGGGGCCTTACTTACCACAGTCCAAACACAGTGAGAGCTCCGAAAGTGGAGGGGAGAAAAAGATTAAGAAACACAACTTTTTCACTTTAAAAGGACAAAAAACAATCTCAATTCTCAGACTGTGCTATGCAAGAAACCAGTGGACTTTCTCAGGCAATTCAGTACTATCAGACAAAATTAAGAGAATCATCCAAACTACCAAGGAGGTGGGGTTTATTGGTTAGGTCTGACTGATTTGCCTATCAAGAGCCCTGTTCTGTCTCCAGGGAATGCAGCACTCATCCAAGCCCTGTGTAGAGAATCTGCTTACCTTTCAAGGACAGGGCAGGTTAGGACGACCTCTTTACCTTAGTGTACCAGAAACAGCTCCAGGTGGTCTTGACCAGGTGGCCGTCACAAATGAACATATCGTTTTCTTTGGAATTATGATAGAGTATGACTCATTTCTCCCCTACTCCACACACTGCCAAGTAGGACCCACTCAATTTGCCACCTGGTGAAATGGTTATTGATCTGTCATTCCTCCAGGGGATCCCCTAGTTTCATTTCCTTCATTCTCTAGACAAAGAGACACAATGGTGTAACCACATGGACACTTTCTGCATTTTATCAAAATGGCATCTTGTAAATGAAGACTCACAAGAGATCAGCACAGATGTCAGATACAAAGTACTTTGATGGACGCACACACAAAAGGCATTTTGTACACGACAGTGAAACCAGTTTCTTAAAGTATTTCTAAACTCACCGAATATAGAACTAAAGAGATCCTCAAGCCACTTTGAAGTACACGTTGGCTTCTATCTGAACAAAGGTAGAACATGTGCTGCTTTAACAGGAGATGTGAGAGACCCTGCTGTCCACATGAGAGACTTCACTTGCAGCCGACTTGCTTCTGTCTCCTGGGTGCTACACAGCCCCGACTGGCACCTGTGACCTACAGCTAATACAAAACACCCAGGAGGCCAGGATGCAACTTGGGTTCACAGGGATTCTCCACTCTACTACAGGTGGATCCCTCCTGACCAAGCAAAGGGGACAGAGGAACTGATGATACTTTTACCAAGATAAATCATGTCCCAGCAGGCCACTTATCTTCTGAGGTCAGACACTAAGCCAGTGGCTCTCAAACTTTAGCATGCCCCAGAATCACCTGGAAAACTCAATAAAACACAGATAGCTGGGCCCCACTCCAATGTGTCTCCTTTAGTAGGTTTAGGGCTGGGTCCAAGAATTTGCATATCCAAGTTTCCGGGTGCTGCAGACGCTGTAAACCCAAGTAGCACCCTTTGAGAACCACCCCTTTAAGCTCAGTGTGGGTCTAACTTTTTTCTTTCCTGCTACTGTTGTGGTTCCCAGGCCCTGTGGCTGGGGAAGAGATGAAGGAAGTTGCAGTTTCTGCAGCAGCAGTTAGCACATGGGAGCAGTCCAACCCAGGGGCTGCTCAAGATAGATTAGTGAGGGGGACGGGGCCTGGAATCAGGCAACCTTTCTCATGATTCCAGACACGTCTGTCTGTCTTGTCTGACAGTTCAAACATGGTTTATCCATTTCACTTTTAAATCCCTCCTAAAGAGAGTCTGAGTCCACACCCACAGCAATGAGATCAGTATTAGAGAAAAGAAGATTGGCAGATGGACTCAGAGAGCTCATGTAGTAGCACCAATAAACAAACATCACGAGGCACAGTTTCTCAAGTGGTTTTGCACGAGTGGTCACAGCAGGGCAGGGAAGGGTGCACCTAGAGAGCCCTGTGTAGGCAGAAAACAGTTTTCTCCGCAGACATTCCTGGCTGCTGCTGGTGGAGGATTCATTTGAAATTGTCAGTCTGAAATGCAGACAGTCTGCAGCTCATTTCAGAGAACACCCATGTGCTCTAGCCTTCATTTTCTTTTCCTACAAAACTTGTCCCTCCAAGGATACAAAAGTCAGTCTTTGGAGATCTATTTCTTTCTATACCTTGGCCCCAAAGAGGAAATACGGTGCAGTAAAATGTTGCCAGTGGAGCTGGGATGAAAGGAAACAGTGAGTCTGTAGAGCGGTTTTGGTCAATTCAAAGGTGTTTGTGTGAAAGTAAGGAAGCAGGGAGTTAGGTGGCTGCTGGCAATATCTCTGAAGGGATGGGCTGTGGTCATTAACTACCGTACGTGGTATCCTTCAGGAGGGATGACACATTTTCTTCTGTTTATATTATGTTTCCTTTGAAGGTCAGCTGGGGCTCTGCTCTGCCTTATCTTCATTCCAGGACGTAGGCTGAGGGGGCAGCTGCTGTCTGAGCGTGGTTGATTGCCATGACAGAGGGAAAGAAAAAAAAGAAAACTCGCACGCTAGGCCTAGAAACTTTGGTCCAGATGTACATGGTTATCAGGAGTTGAATGCTATCCACCCTACCCCCTCTACAAATTCATTCCACCCCAAACTTCAGAACATGATCTTTATTTGGAAATAGGGTCTTTGCAGGTATATTTAGTACAGAATCTCAAGATGATATCTAGATTGGTCCCTAAATCTAATGATGGATGTCCTTATAAGAAGAGGCGAGCACATAGAGACAGAGAGGAAGACCCTGTGAAGACAGTGGTTGAGACTGGCGTGATATTGCTCAAGTTAAGGAATGCCAAGGGCTGCCGGGTCAGGAAGGAAGGATTCTTCTCAGGAGCCTTCAGAGACAGCATGGCCCTCAGAATAGGGAGAGAATGAACTTCTCTTGTTTTAAGCCTCCTGTTTATGGTAATTTGCTATGGTGTCCCCAGGAAACTAACACACTGGCCCAAGCAAGTCCCATTGCCATATCCGATTTCAATGGCATGGGGAAGGACGGTCTCAGAGTGCTGGATAGTCTCTCTCAGATCCACTCTCTACTTTCCTATACTCTGCTCTGAGCCTGGAAGGTTAAAATTCAAGAACTGTATAAATGGACTCCCCTTTCCTCTGGCTCCTGGTTAAGATTTGCCAACAGAGGGAGTTCAGAGGGAGGGAAGAGAGTGAAGCCATCTACTTTGCCACCTACCTCCCTGCCAGGCTGGTTGTAGCGGTGTTCCACTATTGAAGGCCACAGCTCCAGCCAGGCAGCCCCTCCTTTAGTTTCTCCTTTCTCTCGGGGTTCTGGTAACATTTCTTCCCCGTACTCCTCTAGGAACGTGGTGCAACAGCTGTTGTCAGCTAACGTGCTCCACCATCCCTTGTGGGTTTCCCATTGCCCCACTCACAGCCTTGTGGACAGCCCTTTTATTAATCTCTCCTCAATAACTTCATTTGAGCGGGCCCTCTGTTTTCTGCTGAGACCCAGCAGACACACATACCATGTACCCAGGAGGAGAGTTAGACATCTTTGGTGGACACAGTGACAACCTTGCTAAATTGAGAAGCAGCTCTAGTGCAACAATGGTGGCACATGCAATGAGAGTGGCAGGTTGCACAATGGCTTTGCTTCCACTCCTCCGTCTCTGACAGAGGAAGGAATGTGAGCTCTAAAGCAGGATTCAAACCCCAGCTTCCCCATTTATCAGCTGTAATAGGAACCTCGCTGAACCTCAGCTTCAATACACATATGATGGGTATAACAATGCTTCCTTTACGAGGCTATTGTGTGGATTAAGGAAGAAAAATACGAAAAAAACCTAGCTGTGGTAGGCAGAATAATGTCCCCCAAAGATTTCCAAGCCCTAATCTCTGCAAACTTGTGAATATGTTACTTTACATGGCAAAGAGACAGTGTGGATGTGATTGAGATTACCGACCTTAAAATAGGAAGATTATCTTGGATTACCAAGGGGGCCCATCTAATCACTTGAGCACGTAAAGAAGTGGAAGGCAGAAGAGTTGGTCAGAGATGCAGCACAAGAAGCAGAGACAGAAGATATCCAGTGTCAGAAGAATTTAATATGCCACTCCTAGTTCTGAGGTGTGCGGGGACTACCTACAGTGACTCAGAAGAGGCCTCTGAATACCAAGGGAGACGCCCAGATAGCAGCCAGCAAGGAAACAGACCTCAGTCCTACAGACATTGATTTCCGCCAACTACTTGGATTAACCTGGAAATGGACTCTTCCCCAGAGCCTGGGGAAGGGAAAGCAGCTCAGTGAATGCTTGATTCAGTCTTGTGAGACTTGAAACAGAGAAACCAGCTGAGCCTACTGGACTTCTGACCTACAGAACTGTGAGATAATAAATGGGTATTGTTTTAAGCCCCTAAATTTGGAGTAATTTGTTATGGTAGCAATCGAAAGCGAATGCACTAGCATAGCGAGGTCTATGCCCACTGCATATATGTTACCTGCTCTCAAAGACGAGAGGCAGGCAAGTTACAAAGGGGCCTTCTCAGGACCCAAAGCAGTATGTGCTCTCAAAGAAACAAGCCTGCTGCGATTTACAATGTAACGTAGAACCCAACTTTCTCTAGTGCTTTCAAGCTGTCATGTATATGGGCGCCCTACCTGAGTAGCCTCCAGCAGCAACGGCAGAGGGGGAAGTAGAGAATGTTGTGCATCTTGTTATTCATTTGACGAAAACTCATAGCAGATCACACTGTCATCTCTGTGGCAGGATACCCCGTACCTAAAACCCTCGGTCCCATTGCCCTCCTACCTTGTGGCAGTCTCTGCTTCTAATATTTACCCCTAATTGAAGCACCGGCTAGCAAAAAAAGTTATTTCCTGCTGCTGGAGCCTTCCTTCTGTTCCCCTAAGCCAAATCCACCTCTTCACCCCCACAATCCCACACCAGTATCTTCCAGCTTCCTAACTATCCAAACCTAACCCTCGACCAGACAGCACAGACAGACCTTCGTTGCTCTACTGCTTTATTTGATGGCTGGGGCTCCTATGCCTGTATAGCTGGGTCAAGTTGAAACAGCATCCTAGGAAACTGGGCTCTGAGCCAGGTGTCAGAGACATGGGTCCGTCAGCATTTAAGCGCCAATGAAATGCGACGAACAAGGAAATTAAGGGCTACCCAATAGGCATAGACCTGTGCATCTAGCTTCAATCAAAATTGTTGACACTTCTCCAACTCAAGGTGCTCCTTAAAGGCTCCTGACCAGCAATTGGTGATTCTTTTGATAATATTTTCACTGCCCTCCTAGGATACCCATCTCACTATATAAGACGATGATTATAATAAGGGCTAATATTTATTGTGTGCCTGCTGTGCCTCTGGCACCGTTCTACACAACTGTAAAGGTGTTAACTTATTACATTCTCAAGCCATTTTCTAAAGTTAATTTCTATTATTTTTATCGTCCTCACTTTAAAAATGAGTCCTTAGAAAACAGGGACTCAGAAAGGTTAAATAATGTGTACAAGGTTAACAGGTAGTAAGTGGCTGGAGCTGTAACTCAGACCTAGGCTAAAGTGACTCTGTATTCTCCACACCACACTGAGTTTTCTTGATTGATTCGACACACGTAGGTCTCCAGCAGGCACTATGTTTGACTTTGGAGATTGTGATGGTTAATTTTAGGTAAAAACCTGCCTGGATTAAGAGATAGGTGGTAAAGTATTATTTCTGGTTATGTCTCTGAGGGTATTTCCAGAGTACATCGGCATGTGAGTTAGTGGACTGAATTGGGGGGATCCTCCTTCAATGTGGGTGGGCACTATCTAATAGGCTGGGTGTCTTGATAGAGCAAAAAGGCAAGGAGAGGCTCTCTTGCTCTCTCCTCTGGAGATGAGACACCCTTCTTATCTCGTCCTTGGCCATTAGAACTCTAGGTTCTCCAGCCTTGGAACTCTGAGACTTGCACTATCAGCCTCCTGGCTTCTTAGGTCTTCAGCCTCAGAGTGAGAGGTGCACCAAGGGCTTCCCCGGTTCTGAGGCCCTCCATGCTGCTGGCATCCCTGGGTCTCCAGGCTTACCGATGGTCTATTGAGGAACTTCTCAGCCTCCATAATCACATGAGCCAATCTCCCTATCTCTCTATCCTATTAGTTCTGTCTCTAGAGAACCCTAACCAATACAGACATGCAAATATACTCAGGACAAGTTTCATTTTCTCCAAGCTAACGTGATAGAAGAGGAAACTATCATGTAGAAACAAGCATCTACCGACACATTTTGTTAGCAGTATGAACAAAGCATCATGGGAGAGATAACTAGACCCATGAAGTGATGGAGAATTATGGCAAAAAGGAAAAGTAGGATTGAGAAAGGCTTCTGGGGGGAAATGATGTTTAATCTTGGCCTTGAAAGATGAGTTGGAATCCTTTGAGTTGAGGAGCAAAGAAGAAAACATGAGGGAGACTTATGAGAAGCAGAGCGAACAGTGTGAAGCACAAAAGCTTGAAAGTAGAATAGCCCAGGCATGGAATAATGCAGTGTTGCTAGTGCTGCCTGGCCATGTGACAGATGTTAGCTTGCATTCCATTGGCCAGAAGTATTAACAACTTAAGAATCTTAATTACAATAAAAGCACATATTCAGAGACACTAAGACGAAAGAGATAATACTCAGAAACTACAACCAGCCGATGACTGATAAGCCAAAAATAGGAACTTAATGATGCTAAGAACCTCTAATAGATCAGATCAACTCCAAGGTTAGTTCAATAGTTTCATTCACATATGCTTACACAACACCCTTTTATACTGGCTGCTTTGTCAGACACTGATGGAAGATATGGTTCCTGACCCTGAGAGGTTTATTTACTCATTCAGTATTTATTCACTCATTCTATTTATTCTCTTAACACCCATTTTTTGAGTACCTACTATGTGCCAGGCAAAGGGGCCAGCAGTAAAGAAGACCCATATGGTCCCTCCCCTCATTGAGCTTATAGTCTAGGAAGGAGTTATTACCGAACAGGAAGACAGCTATATAGCAGATAATTTCAATAGAATATGGTAACTGATACGTACCAAAATAAGACTAAAACACAGAGAAGGGCACTTAACTTACACTGACATTATCTTGGGCCTTGGTTTACTGTGGGATCCTTTGCTGTTATGTTCCCTACTGTGGAAAGATGCATCTGGCCCCACACAAAGCACAGACGGTGAGTAGGTAGGCACACAGACTTCTAAGCCAACCATCGGGGCACCAGGAAACAGCACTGTCTCATGCCTCCGCTTGACCCACCACCATGGGGCAAAACAGTATTTGCCAAATGAAACGTTATAATAAGGATACAATTGTATCTACATAAACTTTTTAAGGTATTATCACATCAATACCTACTATGTAGTAGGATCTTGACGTTGTATGGGGAGGAAGATAGAAGTAGATGTATCATTCAGACAGAGGTGAGGGAAAGGGAAAATTTTTATGCATTGAGAGAGGAAGTTTGTGAATTTTTTCACTGGCATTGGACTTAGGGAGACTTCAGTCCAACCACAGCCCCTCCCTGAGCGTGTGACCAAGCCTCACTTTCCTTACCTACAAAGGTGACAAGAGTGATTTTTGTCAGTTTACTTATCTGTAAAGGGGAAACTACAACAACTTTGATATTATAGGGTAAAAAGAAAAGAGGATGAAAATGAGAAAAAGGGAGAGAGACAAACAAAAGAGAGAGGCAAAAGAGAGAGCAGTGGCACATGAAACTGGGGGCAAAGTGCTTACCATGGCTCTTTCCCTTTGCTTCCTCATCTCAAAAAGGGAGATGATAACGTTTACCCTTTCTGAGGTTGTTATGAAGATTAACTTAGGTGATATAGCGAATGTGCATTTCCTCTGTTCAAAACATTTTAACATGTATTAGCCCCTCCCTCTCCACCCAAGAAACTCCTTACATACAGATAAGGTGAGCTCAACATCCAAATTAAAATGCTTGGAAAAGTTAAAAGGGAAACCTTTAAAATGATTAAATACCGAAAGGGCTTAAGGTTATCTCAGAGAGAGGGTAATTGAATCTAGGCAGGCTGCTTTGGAATGTCTCTCCTGGGATAGGCCTCCTCTTGCCCCACCACCAAAACATATCCCAGCTACATTCCTGAGAGCAGCAGTGGTCACCCAGGTGGCCTCTCATTCCATTTTCTGCACAAAAGACATTAAGCATATAACTCAGTAGCTCCCAGTGTAAAACAGAACATCACCCGATTTCTACCTCTGAAGGTTGGGGACAGTCCTTTCTAGTCACTCTTCAGCTTTAGGGGGGTTGGTTGGTATCAGGGACAGCTGACAGCCTTATTTAGCCAACCAGCTGCTCTGTGATACACAATGTCCCTAATGCTCAAAGTCTGGTGGATGATTCTTTTGTATCCACATAAGCAGCAGTTGGAGGAGAATCGATGAGTCCCTTTGGTTGCCTCAGGGTGTCAAGGCTGCCATTCAAATCATTACCACCGTAATTATTAACCATTGTTTTAGTGAGATGTCTGCCAGACAATAGTTTTTCTTTATTTTTTAATCATTAAAAACGCAATCAAATTTCACTAAAGCAATGCTTGCCTCAAGTCACATCAACACATTTATTAAACCCCTTCTGTTTGCCGAGCTCAATGGAAAGTCTTGGAGGAGGGAATACTTAAAATGCTCTCGGATTTAAAAGAATTGATACTGCTGTGGGGAAGAGGTTCACACACACACGCAAACAATTACAAGAAGAAGCTCGATAGTATATAATACACCGGTACAGAGTGTCATAAACAGTGCCACTTTCATATGCTGGATTTTATTTCTGTGGCAACGGGGTGCTTGGGAGGAGCTGCACTGTGTAGAGGATTTGGATAAGCGGGGTGCTGCGGTGGGAAATTGCTTTCTTTCCCAGCAGGTAGGAGAAAAACAGTCAAGGGGGTGGACAGGATGTGCACCCCATTAGAGCAACCACCAGAGCCTGACTTTTTGATAGGAAAGTACATCAAAGGGTAACTGTTAAAAGTATCTTTAAAGGGACTTTTGCATCAGGATGAATGCTGGGGCCTCCGTGATTCAACAATAAATTCAAAAGGCTTGTCCCTATTGCGGCTTGCAGCCACATTTCGAACCCATTTTTCAAGCATGTTAAACCGAGGGCTGCACATGGGGCAGTCACGAACCAAGCTCAATAACCTTGCTGGTGGGGATGCGTTGGACACGCTGCTAATGCCTGTTTGCCACAACGCTCGCTAGTCCGGGCGGTGGCGGTGTTCACAGGTAACAATGTTTACCACCGGGAATGGAACTTGTTTGATTAACCCTGATCAGAGGATGAAAACACTAAAGAACCAAGTGAGAAAGACGGAAGAGAACCGCATAGGAGCAGCAGAGCCAGTGGACGAGCAGAATACTGGACTCGCGAGGGGCAAGTGGAAGCTCCCTGCGGGCAGGGACCCGGCCACCGCCCAGCCCTGGGTGTGGCGGCCCCGAGCTCAGGGACCACGCAGGAAGCGGCGAGACGCCCCCACGCGGGGTGCGCTTCGGTGCCAGACCGCGGCGTTTGGGGGAAATGCGCGCAGGTGAAAGCCCGGAAGGCGTCAGGGTCCACGCGCGCAGCCAGACTTCGGGTCCAGGGAGGGCCAGGGGCTGGGGCGGGGCGGCGCCGGGAGACAGCGCTTGGCAGGGCCCCTGAAGCGGGAGGGTGCGAGTGAAAGCAAAGAGGGAAAAAGTAGAGCGAGGGGACCGTGGGGCCAGCGCCGCGCGAGAGGCAGGAACGGACCTGCGGAGAGAGGCGGGTGCGGCGGGGTCCCGGGCGAGCGTGGGAACACAGCGCTCGGCCTCCGGCGGCGGACGAGCGCGCGGCCCCAGGGGCGGGCGGGTGCGACGGGATGTGACCGGGAAGCGCGGCGCGTGCCACCGCCCCGGAGCGGGCATCCGGCCTCCGCGGAGCGGGCGGGCGGGCGGGCGGGCGCCAGGACTGAAGCCGGCGACTGGGGCGGGGTTGGGGGGGCACCGCGTCAACGGCCGCGGTTGCGGGGCGGGGCCGAGCGCGCGTGCGCGGCCGCGCGGGCGGGCGGGGGAGCGGGAGGGAAGCGGCGGGAGCGAGCGTGCGCGCGGCCGGGCAGCCTGGGCAGCGGGTCCTGCCTGTGACGGGCGGCGGCGGTCGGTCCTGCCTGAAACGGCGGCGGCGGCGGCTGCTCCAGACACCTGCGGCGGCGGCGGCGACCCCGCGGCGGGCGCGGAGATGTGGCCCCTGGTGGCGGCGCTGTTGCTGGGCTCGGCGTGCTGCGGTGAGTGGCTCCTCGCTCCCAGCCCTGCGGCTGCTGTCGCTTCGCCCCCGCGGGCATGTGGGCTGCGCCCTGAAGAGGGTGGCCGGGGCGCCAAACGCTCGGGCCTTGAGCGCCCGGAGTGCGGACGCGGGAGGGCCCCGCGGGGAATCGGGCGCCGCCTTTCTTCCTCCCTTCCTTTCCCTGGTCGTCTTCTTCCCCGTGGGCGACGGCGGGGCTCATCTCCTCCACCCGGTTCTCCATCTCCAAATGCACACGCAGAGGACGACTCCAAACCGCGCACCTCCCGCAGAGATTAACTAGAAAGAAAGGGCGCGATCGCAGGCGAGGGGCTGCACCTGCCAGGGACCCCCTTCATTCGCACCCCTCTCCCTTCTCAGTGCTTAGACGCGTTTGGGGTTGAGGGAGGGAGAGTGGGAGGGCTCGGGCCTCTTGCGATGGAAGTGCGCATTTTGGCGAAGTCGGCGAGAAGGGGTTTCTGCTGTTTGCCTCCCACATGAACATAGGAGCGAAGAGGATGTAAAGGACACAATTAAGTTTCATTTTCAACTCAGCATTCAATCGGAAGAATCCTCCGGCCGTGTAATTTTTGCTTTCGTTATTAATCTTAAAAATAAGCTTCCTGGAAACTCTTTCTTTCTCGTGACCCCCCACGCCCCATCAGCCACTTTTATACATTCCAAATTGTATGTTAAAGTTTTTCCCACTTTATTTGGGGGAACCGTTTAAAAGTAATCTGGATTTCGCCTGAAATAGGAAGACAGTAACCTCCAGTTCAAACATGTGCCACAGAATGGGATTTGGTGTTTTCCGATGTCAAAGAACCTCCCCCCCAACCCCCCCCCCGCCACCCCCAAGCTTTTGGAATCCATTTCGCTTTTGTAAAACGTGTGCTTCGACTGTAAAAACAGCAAGGAATAGAAACATTCGTAGCTCTACAGTGCCTGTCACACTTCACATCTATAGAGCCTTTTGTGAACTTTTGTAAGATTCAGAATTGAGCTTGAGTACCAGTAACAGCAATTGTTACATTTTATCCTAGAATGCTAAATTAATTCCATTTTAAACTGATTATTAGCCTCAGTGTGCCGTTCCTAAAGGCCATTTCCAGGATACCCTTAAGTCTCTGCTTACCACTTTCCTCCCTCCCCAAGCATCCTGGATGTTGGGGCTGTGAATCAAAATCTCCGTTATCTAAATGGTTGATGTTAGATAGTGTTTCCTGTCATCACTGTTTAGTATGCTTATTGCCTTCACTGTCATTATAGCTAAAATAATACTGCTTTCAGAGACGTGTTGTATAATCGCATCATAATTTCAGAACGCCTTCATATTAAACCAGATATGAAGTGATACAATATCACTTATTCAAACTGGCCAAAATAGTAAAAAATATAAACCATATGCCGTTTTAAAAACAGGCAGATTAGATTTAAATCAAGTAGATCAGAACTGTTGGAATGGTTCTTTGAGGAATAGGATTTGTTGGGCCTTCTTTAGTAATAGTTAATATTATTAACTAGCGCTTGTTTACACACGATTTTAATATGTTCAAATCCCTAGAGTCATATAATTCAGAATTTAGAGTATTTTATTGTACTTAGTTAATATTAACCTAAAAAAAAAAAAGCAAAATGCAGGCATTATGCAATTGAGTTCTGTTAAGTGTGGACTGTAAAGCAGGAAGTGATAGTATTTGTTATAAAATATATTTTTGTGTGTGTTTAATATATAGCTTCAAAAGGACATGTATGAAGAAGGTTCAGCACACAAGTAGTTATAAACCAGGGGGCTTGAGAGACTGACTTTATAACCTAGAATGAGTAAGAAAGTTATGGATTTGTACATTCATTTGTCCTGAAGTTTGATTTTGCTTTCAGTTTCATTCATTAAGCCCAGGGAATCAGGGACCTTTCCTGGCAACCTCTACAGTGTTACTGGCCTTTGTGATAAAAATAAATCATCTCAGATACTCATTTCGTGGAATCACAGGCAAACTGCAATGCACCTTAATGGACTGCAAGATGTGGAATGAATTACTATGTTGCTTTCCACTCTGCCCCCACCATATGTCCAATTATACTTTGTTTAAAAGTGCATACAGTTTCAGTGGTATTCATTAGCTAGCAAAAAAACCTTAAATAATAATGTTGTTGTGAACTGTCTTTTTAGTGGTTGGATTTCTCTTTGTTCAAAATGAGGTGGTTTTTTGTTGTTGTTGTTGTTGTTGTTGTTTTAAATCGGGTACATATGATTAAAATTTTTTTCGTTGTCTAAGTCTAGTAGTAATTTGGCTTAAATGAAAATGTTTTCTTTTCTCTTAAAGAATATATATATTTTTAAATACAAGTTGCCATTTTAAGGAAGTAAATGCCTATTTAAAAGTACTTATTTATGGGGCCGCCCCAGCAGTCTAGAGGCAGTGTTTTTTAAAGCATTACACTAAATGCCTACCATTAGGACACTTGCTCGTGCTGTCATCTGCATTTTGGCAGATGTTTTGTCTTTGCCACTGAGTTGTTCGTGGAGATTTGAAAGGCCAAATTCTAAAGATGAGAAATAGATGACTTTCCCTCCAAACTGATACATGATCTGAATCCAAAATAATCACTCATATTAGCAAAACCAGATTTGCATTTCATAATACGAATTCAGCTATAGCTAGTATAGGCATTGTTTTAAATACAATAATGTTCTTTTTGTGACATAATTTTCAACCATGTTCTCTGTCTTTTAGGTTTCTGCTGTCCTACCTTTTTATACAAGATAAACATTTCTATTTTCATATCTTGTCTCTCAGTCTGATTTTAATAATATTGTCTTGGGTTATCATGAAGTTACTTTCATTTTGTATACTAGTGTAGATATTTCTTCTGTGATTAAAAAAAAAACAAGATTAATAGTGTAGAATCAGTTTTGTTAAAGTCATTATAATACTAAAATAAAAAATACAGACCACCCAGGAAATTTGATTCTGATATACCTAGGCTAAGACAGTAGAACCTGGGTTTTCCTCTTTATGGTTGTACAGTGTTGAAGCAGAAATCAAGCTACACCCACCTCTGAATATTTCATTCCAAATCCATGGAGCAGTTGCATAAGACTTAGGATCTGGTCAGTTTCATGGTTTGAGATTTAGATTAGGAGAATTAATGTGCCTATTTGAATATATATTACACTTATAGGTTAAAAGGTAAGGCAAGGGGTTTGGCAAGTTCAATGTCTGTCAAAACCATTTTTTCCATTTCAAGCAAGTATGAGCCTATCCTATGCACCAAGCACTTTGCAGAGCCCTCTTTCACACACACAAATTTCAGACAGTATGTCTCCTAATGACTTAAAATGTAGTGTCTATACAGTAGATATATTTTGTTTTTATCCCGATGGTACTTAGGTGCTTGATAAGGCCATAATTCTAGATGTTACTGACTTAAAACTGCCCGGCCCCATGTAATTCTAAGTTGGCCTCTTCCAGTCTTATAAGGCCACTTTAAAAATCATTAGGAGGTTTGCTTTCGGTCAGAACTAAATAAAACTTGTGGATACCCCATTCTACCCCAGACCTTTATTTTAGCCTCCATTGAGGAGAGATCTGACTTCGTCCTTTTTCTACATAATCCAATTTAGTTAGAGACTCTAGTTCTTCAATCCAGACACTAGTACTAAGGGCAAAAATAGGTAGGGTTCCTTTCTGGCACCTATTCTTTATCATCTTTGCTTCTTTACCTCAGAGGCTCCTAAGGCTTCTTAGCCTATTCCTGAGCATCCATTCCCAGAAGATAATTAACTTCCTACTCTACTGCAAAAAATAGTGGTGTGTGATTTGGACTCCCTCAGCTTCCCTCCCACCATTACTAAACTGATCTATAATCTCTTAGATAACCTCCATCTCATTCTCTTCCCTCATCCAGCTTCAGAAGAATACCTACCTACCTTTCCAAGGAAAGGACAACCTGTCTACTACTTTTTCACTTCCACCATCTTGGAGACCTGCTCAGTCAGCTTAATTCTTCCACCTTGCATCTTAGATCTTTCCATCTCCATTGACTCCTTTCCCTTAGCTTGCACACATGATCAAATTTTACCCCATGTCAAACAATAAAACAAAAGGCCTCAAGAAACAAAATGTCCTTGCCCTTGTCCCTGCCTCCACATTCTCAGTTGTTGCCTTCACTGCTTTCTTACACTGCCAAATTTATTGCAAAAGAATCACTGCCACTTAATATGTTTTAAGTGCTTGATAAAGCCATCTTCTTTCTCCTTTCTCTTTCACTTCTCAAACATAGTGTGCATCACATCTCACTAGGCCATTGACATTGCTGCAAATGATGTTCTAAGTTTCCATCCAGAGGCTTTTACTCAGCCCATGTAACATCTATTTTGTCCATATGAAGACCCTCCCTTTGTGTCTGCAATGGTCCTTTTTGCTGCTTCTATCACTTTTTTTCCTCACTTCCTTAGTTTATTCCCCTTTGACTATTTGTTCCATAAATATTGGTGTTTTCTGAGATTTTATTAGAGAATAATAAACCACTTGCTCTGTTTGCTTTGCAGGGACTCTCTATGCAATCTTTTTTAATGCTCATGATTTCAATTACCAGACATACTCTTGGTGGTGACTCCCAAGTCTTTATAATTCTGACTTTTCTTCTTAAATTCAGATTCGTATGTCCTGGAACCTACTGGCCATTTCCATTTTATTCTACCACAGGTACTTAAATATTGAAAGATATTCTCCCCAAATATGTAAGCCTCTTTTCTCTATAATTAACCTACTATCTAACTGGCCAGGCATACTATTTTGGTCAACAATTTTAATCTTGCCATTTTTGTCTCTCCTGGCTTCCATATCTGACTTCTGTTGATTGCTATAAGTTTTAAGTTTTCTCTCCAGTTGTTCTTTACTATTGCAGTAGTCTCTCAGTGGGTCTGCCTTTCTCCTTTCCCTTCCTGCCCTCAGTCCTTCCTTTACACTGCTGTCAATGTTATTTTTTTAATGAAATCAAATCTGAGTGGTTGATGATTGTTTATGTTATCAAGTCTAAACTCAGCATGACATTCAAGGAAGCCCTTTAGAATTTTTCTTAATCGTCTTTTCCAACCTCATTTCCTAGAGCTCACCTAAATAATTATCTGCTTTCAGTTCTTCCCTTTCTTCATCTGGTTGTACACATGTTACTCTGCCTAGAAAGCCCCTTCTTTCCCATAACATTCTTACTCATCCTTTAAGACCCAGTTTAAACATCACCCTCTAGGAAGATCATTCATAGATACATTCTTGTGATTTTTAAGGAACTTTTCTATCCAACCATACGAGTGAGTTGAGATTTTCCATTAAAATATGCAGCTTCATGATTTCGTAATCAAGTCTATACAATTGAGAAGCAGTGGCAGGTTCTCTCGAAATATGGAAGAAAAGTGTTTTTTCTCCCACATGATTCTTAGATTTTTTTCCATGGAATTGATACTTTAAACTTTTTGCATTCACAAGGAATATATTGAATCCTACTTTCTGGACGCTGTGTTAGATTGTTAGGACACCACATGAAGACAGTGTCTTACTTTCTGAGTCTGCAGAGATCAGTTAAGTAAAATAGTAATTCTACAGTAGTAGGTACAGTGACAACATTTGAACATGAGGCAGTGGGAGCAATGAGGAGGGGAACAATACAATTGAGTAATGGTAAGGAAGGTGAACAAGATCGAACATTTCAACTGCGCTTTAGCAGGAAGAGCAAAAGTTAGCAAGCTGTAGCTGCCATGTATTGAGCATTTGCTGTATATGTGAAAGGTAGAACAAGAACACGTGCATTATCTTATTAAATCTTAGCAATCTCTCTATGAGGTATACACCATCACTATGCACATTTTATAGATGAGGAAACTGACTGGCAGAGATAAGTAACTTGTCTAAGGTTATACAGCTAAGAAGTGCATGAGCTGTCGTAAAACCGGGTCTGACTCCTAAATGTGTGCTCTTAACTATTAAAAACCCAAAGTACTCAGTGGGGTCATAGTGTATAATAGTTAGGAGCTGTTTAGGTTTGAGGAACAGCATGTGCTAAGGCCTGGGGATGAGTTCATTTGCATAGTCATGGAATTGCAGTAAGGTCATTACGACTGGAGCTTAGTGCAGAAATGAGAGAGTGCAGGAGGTGGGGCTGGAAAGAATCTTGAAGGACCTCGTTTGTATTCCATGCTAACGTACTTAGAATTTAGCCTGAAAAGGGTTGAGGGTGTTGTTAAAAGTATTTTTCTTAGGCAAAGGAGTGCACATTTGCATTTTAGAACAGTTATTTTGGGAACTGTAGAAAATACATCAGGGCCAAGATGGAGAAACCTTGAGGATGGAGGCAGGGAGCTGGTTAGGAGAGTACGGCAATAGTTCGTGGAGAGGATGAGTGTCTCATTCATTCATTCAACAGACATTGGATTTAGGAACTTAATTAGGTTGACCTACCAAGAATTCTCCGTGGCTAAGGAGAGGGGGGAATCTAATGTGATTCTTAGGTCCACTGATAGAAGATAGAAAATACTTTAGCAAAGTGATTTAGGCTGCGGGTAAGAAGGGGAGGTACCTAAGTTTTTGGACATGCTGACTTTGAAGTAACTGTTATTACATCCAAGTGGAAGTGCACAGCAGATAGTTGTCTGTCCAACCTCTGCAGTTTAGAAGAAAGGCAGTGCATGATTAAGTTGTTTTAAAAAGTTTGCAAGTGAAGAAAACCATGGGAGTCAAGGAAAATACTAGGGGGCAGAGGGTGCTAAATCTGAAGCCCTTAGGGACACTAACAGTTAGTATGAGTCAAGGAATAGATTTCAACAAAGAAAGCAAACTAGGATGGGGTGGACAAAGCAGGAGGAAATTCATAATCAGGAGATACCGTGAAGGCCAAGAGAGAAGAGCAAGAAAGAAACTGCCCACTGGCTCAAGAACTGTGGAAAAGTCAAGATAGAGAGTGAACCCTGCATATTTGATTTTTCACAAGGGATTTTTCACAAAGGGGTGACTTTGGCAAGAGCTGTCGTAGTAAAGAAATACGGGTGAAGAGGTGGAGGCCAGGTAACAGGTTTAAGAAGTGAATTGGAAGTGAGGAAGTACATATAGATTGTTAATTTGGGATGCTAGGGAAGAGAGATACAAGTATGAGAAACTTTTTTTTTTAAGTTGCTGAATATTCAAGCAATTTTTAAAGACAAAAATAAAAAAGCACCTTGTAAATGGAATGAGGGATGTGGGAAGTTGATAATCAACTAGGGAAAGTCCTTGAGGAGATTGATGGCTATGGAGGCAGAAATGGAAGCTAGCTCTCAGGTGATGAGATTCATTTCTGAAAAGGAGGCGAAAAAAAAAAGGTGTAGATAGTTGGGCTTGCAGGTAAGTTTGTAGGGAAGGAGTATGAGAAGCTTCAGGATTCTCCTCTGAAGGATTCAGTTTGTATTAAGAAATAGGGAGAGAGGTCTGTTGGAGAATGTGGGATAAAGGGCAAAAGGGAATGATGTAAGAGTTGTTATAAAGGAGAGAACATTTACACAAAACGTGATAAAGATTGAAGGCCCAGAGAAGCAGGGACTATGGCATTCTTCTGTTTTTCCCTAGTAGCAACACGAGTTTTGTTGGAAATCTGTAAGACTGATTACTCTTCTGCCTATCCATAAGGATGTTGTCCATACAGAAAAGATAACACTTGTAACTTTGTATTATATACAGCACTTATCATCACCCATATGAGAATTGTAAGCTCGTAGAAGATAATTCCTATATTTTTTTCATCACTATATCCCCACATCCTATCGTAATGTTTCATATGAGGTAATTCTCAACAAATGTTTGTTGCATTTTTTAAATTTCTAACCTGAACTTGTGTGGTGTGACCACCATGGATTGAGTCTTCTCTGCCACTACAAAGCTGTATTCTAGATTGTTATCTGAGATGGTGTGGGCTGATGGTCCATATTCACCAATACTTGTGCAGTTCCAATAAAGGTTTCAAGTCCATTACTTTTGGCATTTGGTATAAAATCATTTTCCCATTTTATTTGCTAATTTATCTGTAACTCTGGCATTACTCTTGGTTAAATTTATCTACTGCTCTCTGATTTAGACTGCTATAAGCATATCTTGTTTATTCAGAGTTTTCTTATTTATGTTAATTATCTATGTTTCTCTATTTGCTCTCTACATTTTAAATCGTTTCTTCACTTTGCTGTTTTATAAGAAGGCAGTAGACAAAATAAAAAAAAACCCAAATCAGACAATTTTACTACTTAATAGCTTTTTAATGCATCTTTATAGAGATTGAAGTTATAGTTAATAGCTGGAGTGATATTTTTGGCCTGCCCTTATTTATTAATTACTAGTGCAAAAGTTATTCAAATTGTGGTCTATCCAGGTCAATTTTACTTTTATTTTTACTAATAGCATTTATTCTACTTAAATTGCTTCAGCTATAAAATGTTTTTATTATAACACATAATGCAGTGCAATTATGGCTTTCTGTATTTCTTTGAAAATTTATTCTGTAAACATACATTATGAAATTGTAGTGTTCAGCAGCTACTTCTTACTTCATTAAAGCCTTCTTTAAAAGTTTCATGGGATGACTGAGTTCTTCATTCATACCTCTTTTTTTTTTAAGAATAATTTTAAAAAGTCAAACCATGATTCATACAAATATAAAATGAACATGTGTCAAAGATTTTATTTCACTCATTAATTAACAAGCAAACCAGCAAGAAGGCAAAACCCTTTTAAAAGAAAATTGGAAAAACAGACACATTTATAGGCAATCAAGAATGCCTAAATGAATTTGCTAATAAATGCAGAATTGGTCAATGTCCTCAGGGCAGTAAAATGTAGTCTTTTGGAATATTCTCTTCCACCAGGTGGAAATCAATTGCAGAAACAAGATTTATTTTTACCTCTGTGGACACCAATCCATTTGAATTACCATCAGTTTTCTACAACTTATGAAACTCTAAGATAGCCCTGTCAAAGTCAGTGAAAGGCACAGGCTTCTATAGAGTCAGGTAATTCCAAAAGGTTTGTTAGACATTGCCTAGAACTCCATTAAAAGGATACCCAGTAATCTTTGTATCCCTTTCAAAATATTTCACCATATTTTCTGATACTTTCCTTTCTGTATAATTTAAACATCTTTACCCCTTTATTTTCCTCTTGTACACTATGTTTTCTCTCCTCAGGGTTTCTCTCTCAGGGGAAATAATTCACAATTCCAAAGTTTTAAAGAATGCCATAGAAGTCCAGGTTTTGCCTTGGGCTTCCTAATATTTAGGTGGCTAGAAATGTAGATAACTGGGAAGAAGTAAGATGTGGATGCCCACATTGTAGGTTCAGATTGCAAATCCCAGAAATACAACAATTTGGACTAGTCAAGGAAGGCCCATATCATTACATTAAAATGCCAGAGTATCTAGTTTTTATAGTATCACCCTTCATTTTTATAGCACAGCATTGTTTAGAGAGCAGTTGCCACTATATTTTCCACATTAATGCTCACCACAGTTCTGTGAAGTAGCCCCGTGTTTGTTTTTGATCCTATTTACAGAGAGTAAACCAAGGCATAGAAAAGTGAGTTGCTTAAGGCCGCATATTTAAAAGGGGCAGAAATAGGATGTTTACTCAGGCGATTTGAACGTTGTCCAGTACACATTCCACTCTGCATCCTTGCATTCAATTCATGGGGTATTTATTGAATAAACAGTGTTCTTAGCAATAGAAACATTCTATGCCTCTGATTTTTATTCCAGTTTATGTAGAAGGAAATATTAAGCATGAACTATTAACAATGTTGGTATTTTATATTTGTTAGTAATTTGCATTTTGTTTTTGTTGTTTATGTTTTGAGGGGAAGGCCAAGCAGCTACTTAGATAAAAGAGTTGCTGTATGGCTGAAGAATATGGAAGACAACTACAATTCCTACACATTCTTGTACATTCTAGTTGAACAACGAGTGATTACATTTTTACCCTCTTCTGTAAGGCAAACAACTGGTAGTTTATCCTATGGAGAAGTGTTGATAGGATACTTGTTAGCAATAACTTCTCTTGGTTTCAACTTGTATCTTACTTAGCTTTTTCAGTTTTGTGGTTTCTTGGAGGAAGAATACCTGTAATATATATACATTTGGAGATTGTTGTTCTGTAGTGTCAATTAAATGTGAGGGTGCAAAAATGTCATTCAATACTACCATATGAAATGTCTATTGCTGCCAATATTTTGCAATGGGAAAGTAGCCACAGATAATGGTTTCTTTTTTTTTTTTTTCTCGTTAGTATTCTAAGATTTTCCATCCTAGTGGAAAGATGTGATTTGATTCATCTGATTTACTTTGTATATTAAAGTACAGAAGAACCTGCTACTTTTTTTGGAAGTGTAGTATAAGGATAAAGATAAATTTCATATCAGTTCAGCAAGTTCTATTTAGCAGTGTATTGAAGTTGAGACTGAATATAATATTTGGTTTGGTTTTCTGTTCAAAATTTTATCCTGATAAGGACAATATTTTTCTACACATATCAGTAGGCAGTAATGATTACTTCAGAGGTTCCAAAGCCAGATACTACACCTGCACGTTCCAACACAGTTGCTGAATTTATTCCCAAGATGCACGGTAATGTATACTTTGTATTATTGAGAATGAATAGAGAAAAGTCATAATGATGTCTTCCAGCTGTGCAAGTTAATATTAAAATATAATTTGTTTTCCATTTTTCACCTAATAGGTCTTTTTCATTGCTACCCTGTTTACTTAACAATGGAAGTGTTGCTTTTTATCTTAAGGATTTCTGACATACCTAAGATCTTCCAGTACAGACTTCTATAATTAATGAAGTGTTTTTCTTTTTCCTTTCCAGGTTCAGCTCAGCTACTATTTAATAAAACAAAATCTGTAGAATTCACGTTTTGTAATGATACTGTCGTCATTCCTTGCTTTGTTACTAATATGGAGGCGCAAAACACTACTGAAATATACGTAAAGTGGAAATTTAAAGGAAAAGATATTTACACCTTTGATGGAACTCTAAACAGGTCCACTGTCCACTCTGGCTTTAATAGTGCAAAGATTGAAGTCTCACAATTACTAAAAGGAGATGCCTCTTTGAAGCTGGATAAGAGTGATGCTGTCTCGCAAACGGGAAACTACACTTGCGAAGTAACAGAATTAACCAGAGAAGGTGAAACGATCGTCGAGCTAAAATATCGTGTTGGTAAGACTTCTATGAAAGCTCCTGTTTTATTTGTCCTGCTACAACTTGATCTTCTTTCGAGAGCAGGCTAAATGGGTTTAGGTACTCCTTTGAATCAATAAGCAGGCTATTAATAATGAATGTTGATATAATGTTTAGCAGGTTTAAGATTGTGATTTCTATCCTATTTGTTAGTCTACTCTTCACAGTAAAACACATTTGCTATTTACTTTGTATTACTGGTTAATTTGTATATTGTGCGGTTCTCAAACTTTTGTCTGAGGACAATTCTATTTGGGTGATTGGTCCTGAGGTAATGTACTGTTCATTTCTGTTTGCTGCCATCCAAGTACTTTCTTTCCTATGACTAATTTTCAAGCCTCTTTCCAATTATTCAGCCTTTTTTTTTTAACCTTACACTTTGACCAGGGGTTGGCAAGTCCCAGCCATGCTCCCTTTGGAGAGAATAGAGGAGATTCAGGAGATTAAATCACATTATCCTAGATGATTTATTGAAGTTTTCTGTGCTTAGCTTTACTTTGGTCTTCTTTTCTTTGGCCAAGATATGGGAGAGCTAGGGATTCAAATTAATTTAGTCAAATTCAGGCTTGATTATAGCACCATTATTCTGCCCTTTTTGTCACAAACTTGGGTTGGCGAGGTGTACAAGGTAGTAAAATTAGCTGAAGTAAAGAGTCTCCTCCCTTTGCTATTTCCCGCTGTGCTAGCTGAGTTCTTCAACCCCATATGAGTATGTTCTGACTTACTGTTTTGAAATCTCTGTTTAGAATTACCTGTCATATTACCAATCATGTGTTAACCACATTTTGAGAACCTTAACTCTAGATAGGTTCAGAACCGTTCAGTTGGATCAACTATTTGCCTAGCTTTTATGAGATATCTGCTAGCAGATTAGGATTGGGATGTCGGGTTTGATGAAATGTTTGGACATCACTTAGGATTCAGAATCAGGAGGTCTGAGTTATAGCCCCCGTTCCGCATCTTATTATTCACTTGTGTGATCTTGAGAAGGTACTTAATTGAGTCCAAGTTACCTCATTTCTGGAATGGAGATGGCAATAGATACTTGCTTTTATGTATTCTACAGTCTAATGAGCATCAGGTGAGATCCCACATGGACATTTTTTTTTTTTTGTAAACCAAAGTGTGTTGTAAATGTTAGTTGTTTTCCTGGGATGTTTATTTTGTGAAGTAAGGTATCAAGTTGTTGAAGCTAGCCTGAAGCATTGTGAGAGGGATTTGTGTGCAGAGGGGAATGGGCAAGGGATGGCTCTGAGAAGGCAAGGAGAATTTGGAAGGTCTTTCAGCTCAGAGATCTCTCTTACATTGTAGCTTTTACTATTGCTATTAATTTGGGCAAAGGAGCTTTTTCTTTCTTTTTTTTTTTGTTAAGTATATTTTCCAGGAAGGGTGTAATCAATTAGTCATATACATTGCAAATAACCGGAGTTAGATAATCTAATACCTAGCTGAAATTTTTCTGAGGGAAGGTGCGGTTTTGTGGAAATGAAAGAATAAGACGTGGGGGAACAGGAACGTTGCAGGGTAATGTAGGTCACTGAGAGGTAAACTGGAATACTCAAGATACGAGATTTGAAAGGCCAGAAGATGAGATGAAGATGGAAGGGAAAGGAATGCCAGGATCTGAGATAAAAATAGTTTATAATTTTGCATGTGATTGAAATATTGTTTTACCTTTCTCTGTTTTCCAAATACCCTATAAAAATAGAACTAGACTTATTTTGGGGACCATTAAAAGGAGAAAGTATTGTTTTATCTATCAAAAATGTAGAAAATTCTACCAGAGGTTTGAGGCATTTGGCTTTGCATTCATTTTACTTTTTTTGAAATAATTATTGATTCATAGGAAGATATAAAGATAGAGAGGTACTGTGTGCCCTTCACCCAGTCCCCACATGGTTCCTCTTATGTAACCATAACATAGTGTGAAAACCAGGAAGTTCACAATGGGGCGGTGTGTGTAAATGGTTCTCTCTCATTTTTTCACGTGTATATTTGCATAACTACCACCATGCGGGGGACCGGCACGTTTGCCAGAAGGCTCCCGGCCTGCAGGAGGCCTCACCCCAACTCGGAGATGTTCACAACCTGGAGGAGAGAGTGCGGGGAAGAAAAGACAGACAGACAGACAATGGGGTCTGGAGGACTACTCAGGCTATGCCAGTAGCATGCCTTAATAGCAAGTTTATTGTGTGCATAAGTCTGATTATATACCTTTTAGTTCTTCATTGATGAGGCAAGTTACATTAAACAGTAAATACGGGAATACGTGAACAAAACGTTTACAGAAACAGGAATTAAAAAACACACCATATCAGGCCCGCTTGGGGTAAACAGAGCCATAAAACGTTTACAGAAACAGGGATTACCATATCAGGCCCGCTTGGGGTAAACAGAGCCATAAAACTTTTACAGAAACAGGGATTACCATATCAGGCCCACTTGGGGTAAACAGAGCCATAAAACGTTTACAGAAACAAGGATTACCATATCAGGCCCACTTGGGGTAAACAGAGCCATAAGTTTACAGAAACAGGGATTACCATATCAGGCCTGCTTGGGGTAAACAGAGCCATAAAACGTTTACAGAAACAGGAATTAAGAAACACACCATATCAGGCCCGCTCAATGACTCATGAAACCGCCATGGCACGTCCTGTTCTTCGTGTCAGTAGCCAGAATATTCTGCAGAAGTCATGCATCAACACTTCACCCTTTCCTTCAGCTCAACAGCCTCCAGGGGAGCGGTGAAACGTGTATGGGCTCAAGATCAAAATGGCCACGGTACAGCTAAGTACCGCGAACGGGAGCGTTCCCCACACCAAGGAAGTTGGGATATTTACAAATTCCTACCCATCATTGAATGCTAGGCTGCTGGGGAGAGGGGGTTGTTAATGCCCTGCCCACTTGTGGACCAAGCTCTCTCCTACCACTGAGAAAGCCTAAGGCACAGTCACAGGTTGTCGAAGTAAAGATTTCACTGTATTTGAGGAAACGATGAGTGCCAAGGGACTATCAGTAAGGCAAAAACAGCATTGGTTGTAGTAGATTAATGTACAAAAGTGTTAGTTGGGTCATTATTTATAAAAGCAAAATACTATAAACAACTGAAATATATTTTACTTCAGAAAAGAGGGGTTAAGTTTGCCTGAACAACCTACAACAAAAAGAAGTGATTTCTTTCTTTCTTTTTTTTTGAGGCGAAGTTTCGCTCTTCTTGCCCAGGCTGGAGTGCAGTGACGTAATCTCGGCTCACTGAAACCTCCGCGCCTCCGAGGTTCAAGCGATTCTCTTGCTTCAGCCTCTGGAATAGCTGGGATTACAGGCATGCGCCAACATGCCCAGCTAATTTTGTATTTTTAGTAGAGATGGGGTTTCTCCATGTTGGTCAGGGTGGTCTCGAACTCTTGACCTCAGGTGATCCGCCCACCTCAGCTTTCCAAAGTGCTGGGATTACAGGCGTGAGCCACTGAACCTGGTAGGGTTTTATTAATGTGAATTTTTAAACTGTTCTAGAATTTTTTTTTTTTTTGAGATGGAGTCTCACTCAGTCTGTTGCTCAGGCTGGAGTGCAGTGGCACGATATTGGCTCACTGCAACCTCCACCTCCCAAGTTCAAGCGATTCTCCAGCCTCAGCTTCCCAAGTAGCTGGGATTATAGGCACGCACCACCATGCCAGCTAATTTTTGTATTCTTATTTGAGATGGGATTTTGCCATTTTGGCCAGGCTGGTCTCAAACTCCTAACCTCAAGTGATCCACTTGCCTCAGCCTCCCAAAGTGCTGGGATTACAGGTGTGAGCCACTGCACCAGCACTAGGATTGTTTTTATACGTAGGAAAGACATTTCATGAGTTTTAAAAAATTAATATTCAGTATATTAAGATGACAGTTGAAGAACTTTAAGTTGTAATAAAGTTAGTTATTCTATTTATATACTGTAAAATATTTAAAATTACCTTGTTAATCAACTCCATTTGAATAAATAAATCTTTATCAAACAATTAAACTTATTTTCAACTTAATTTAGTTTCTTTTTTTTTTTTTTTTGTATAAAGATGGGGTTTCACCCTGATGGCCAGGCTGGTTTTGAACTCCTGGCCTCAGGTGATCCACCCACCTCGGCCTCCCAAAGTGCTAGGATTACAGGCGTGCGCCACCGCACCCAGCCTTAATTTAGTTTCTTTAAACATTTAAATTGTATGTATACATTCAATACATTTTCTTTCTTTTTTTTTTTGAGACAAAGTTTCACTCTTCTCAGGCTGGAGTGCAATGGTGTGATCTCGGCTCACCGCAACCTCTGCCTCCCAGGTTCAAGCAATTATTCTGCCTCAGGCTCCTGAGTTGCTGGGATTACAGGTATGCGCCACCACGCCCAGCTAATTTTGTATTTTTTTTCTTTAGTAAAGATGGAATGTCTCCATGTTGGTCAGGCTGGTCTTGAACTCCTGACCTCAAGTGATTCGCCCACCTCAACCTCCTAAAGTGCTGAGATTACAGGTGTGAGCCACCGTGCCTGGCCACATTTTATTTTATTTTAAGCAGTTTAAATGCTTGGCCTCATAAGCAAAACCTTTCTAAGTTCTTAGGTTCTTTTAAATATTGGAATGCTATTTATAAACAGTAAAATTATTTTATAAGCCTAAAATCAATTACTCAATTGCATATTTTTAATTGTGAATTAAAAGGTTAAGTGTCAGATTATCTAAAATGCAAAGTTACCTAAAATTATAAGTAGTACTTTTTAAGAATCAAATGCCTAAATTAATGTAATACTCAATTTATTTAAATAACACCACCCATCTCAAATACAACAAGAGTCTCTCAACATATCATTGGAAATACAGATTATCTGAAGTACGGTGTCACAATTCTGATTCAGAGGTAGAAAGTTTAAGCTTAGAGTCTTTGGTTGTTGAGGCGTTTGATTTGTAATAGGAGGAGTAAAAACATTTCATGGATGCTACAAATAAGACCATGAAAACTTGCAAACAGAATCTTTCTTTGATTATACATGAATTGAATAAATAGAAATATATGAAAAACCTGGCTTCTCTGGGATCATAGAGCAGCTGATTTTTCTGGGTTACTCTATAAACATAATAACTTTTAAAAATAAATATGTGTATTTGCTTCATTGTTATAGAAATCTCTTAAATGTTCTAGACAATGAAGGTGTAAAGGAGGTCATGAGTCCAAAACAGACTTTTAGTAAAAGGTAAAACATGCACCAAGAGAAAGAAAATAAAGCAAATTATCTGAGCAAAGGATTCAGTACAGAGCTGGAATGTTAACATGCTGATGATGAGGTCAAGGTGTTTCTCAAGCCTCTATCAGTTATATCAAACTATTTCACTTATGTAATCAAGGTGACTAGGATAGAATGGCCAGAAGTTCACTGAATTACATTTTTTTTTTTTTTTTGAGAAGGCATCTTGCTCTTTTGCCAGGCTGGAGTGCAGTGACATGATCTCGGCTCACTGCAACCTCTGTCTCCAAGCTATTCCCCTGCCTCAGCCTCCTGAGCGGCTGAGACTACATGAGTGCACCACCACAACCGGCTACTTTTTTATACTTTAGTAGAGATGGGGTTTCACCATGGCTAGGATGGTCTCGAACTCCTGACCTCATGATCTGCCTGCCTTGGCCTCCCAAAGTGCTGGGATTACAGGCGTGAGCCACTTCGCCTGGCCTGAATTACATTTTTAACTTTGGATATCTTCTTTTATTTTTGAGATTTCCATTTGTTTATTTTTTCCTGCTTTAGAGATTCATTTCTCTATTGAAATTGTTTCTTTCTATTCATTAGTTTATATCTCCTTAAATTCCTTGAATACATTTATAGTAGTTTATTAATGTCCTTATATGCTAATCCATCTGGGTCATTTGCTTTTATTGGCCTTTCTTTCTCCTTTGATTTTTAGTCACTTTGCCTGCGTCAACTTTATTTCTTTAATTTTTAATTTCTGCCTGCAAGATATTGTTTAAAAAAACAGAGACTCAGCATGTGCCTGTAGACCCAACTACTTGGAAGGCTGAGGCAGGAAGATCACTTGAGACCAGGAGTTGGAGACCAGCCTGAGCAACATTGCAACAGACCCTGTCTCAGAACAGAACAAAACACCCCACCAAGCAACCAAATTATGCAATAAAGTATATTATTTAACACCTCCCTACCTCCTACCCAGGACATGCCTTTTTTTCTCTTAGGAATCTAGGATAAGGAGCTCATCACTTTGATTCAATTAATAGTTGAACTGGTCAGGGATGGGTTGCATCTTTAATTAATTCTATCTCATCTTTGGTTTCAAATGTCTCGAAAAAATATATATATTTTGTGTATAATAGAGGGTTTCAATTCTACGCTCTGTCACACACTTAGCCAAAATCCTGCTGCTGGATCTTCCTGTCTTTCAGGATGACTCAGTGTGTGGGGGCAACAGCACCTTGAGCTGACATACTCAACAAGGTTGAAAGGCTGAAGAGCCAGCCTGGGTGACAGAGCAAGGTGACAGCTTAACCTGGCTACAAACCCCTACCACTGCCATTTTCTTGTTCTCTTTTCCTCCAATAAGTTCTTTAAATACCAAATATATACGGATGATTCCTTTAGGTTTTTTGTTGTTACTGTTGTTTTGTTTTGTTTTTGTTTTTTTTTAGACAGTCTCGCTCTGTAGCCCAGGCTGGAGTACAGTGGTGCGATCTTAGCTCACTGCACCCTCCACCTCTTGGGTCCCGGTTCAAGCAATTCCCCTGTGTCAGCCTCTCGAGTAGCTGGGATTACAGGCACATGCCAGCTCATTAATGTATTTGTAGTAGAGATGGGGTTTCACCATGTTGGGCAGGCTTGTCTTGAACTCCTGACCTCGTGATCCACCTGCTTCGGCTTTGATTTACTTCATTGTCTATTTACCAATCCAAGGAAACTGGGGTTACCAGCTCAGCAGAATGAGGTTATTTATGGACAAGAGATTTTCTGTCTTGGGCTGCATATACCCAGAGCCATTGTTCTTGAGCCATTAAATACCACGTTTAGCTCTTTTAAAATGATGTGATAGATTGAATTATCATTCCAATGCTTCATGACCTTCTTGTATTAGCATTCTCCATCTATATCCTTACCACATAACTTAGTGTCTTTCACATGACTAAGAAGAGGATACCTCTCCTCCTCCCAATTAATAATGTGCTTGGTTTTGCAACTTGTTTCGGTCAATGAGATGTTGGCCAAAGTGACAAGTGTGCCAGTTCCAGGCCAACAGCCCATGGGGCATCTTATGTTTCTGCTTACTTTCTTGGACTCCAATGACCCTTCATGAGAAGAACATGTCCCAGGTAGCCACTGGCTCAAGGAGAATAAGGAAATGTGTAGAGCAGCCTTGAACCTAATCAGCAGTCTGAAGTCAAATCCAGTAGATTCCAGCCAAGCATAGCAGAGACACAGCCAACCTACAGAACTATGAGAGGGGAAATAAATATTTACTGCTATGAGCTATTGAGAGTTTAAAGTTGATTGATAGGCAGCAAAAACTTTCAAACCAATGATTCATATTAAACATTTTGCTTTTTTTTTTTTTGAGACATAGTCCTACTCTGTCCCCCAGGCTGGAGTGCAGTGGTGCAATCTCGGCTCGCTGCAACCTCCACTTCCCAGGTTCAAGCGATTCTCCTGCCTTAGCCTCCCAAGTAGCTGGGATTACAATCACCCACCACCACACTCAACTAATTTTTGTATTTTTAGTAGAGATGGGGTTTCACCATGTTGGTCATGTCTGGTCTTGAACTCCTGAACTCGTGATCCACCCACCTTGGCCTCCCTAAATGCTGGGATTACAGGCGTGAGCCACTGTGCCCAACCTAAAAAATGTATTATAAGGGCCGGGTGCCGGGATTACAGCTCATGCCTGTAATCCCAGAACTTTGAGATGCCGAGGCGGGCAGATCACTTCAAGTGAGGAGTTCAAGACCACCCTGGCCAACGTGGTTAAACCCCATCTCTACTAAAAATACGAAAATTAGCCGGGCGTGGTGGCAGGCGCCTGTAATCCCAGCTACTTGGGAGGCTGAGGCAGGAGAATCGCTTGAACCTGGGAAGTAGAGGTTGCAGTGAGCTGAGATTGCACCACTGCACTCCAGTCTGGGGGAAATCCTGGCACCCAGCCCTTTATAATACATTTTTTAGGTTGGGCGCAGTGGCTCACGCCTGTAATCCCAGCATTTAGGGAGGCCAAGGCAGGCAGATCACGAGGTCAGGAATTCAAGACCAGCCATGACCAACATGGTGAAACCCCATCTCTACTAAACATACAAAATTAGCTGGGTGTGGTAGCACACCCTTGTAATCCCAGCTACTAGGGAGGCTGAGGCAGGAGAATTATTTGAACCCTGGAGGCGGAGAATGCAGTGAGCTGAGATCACACCACTGTACTCCAGCCTAGGCGACAGAGAGAGATTCTGTCTCAAAAAAAAAAAAAAACAAAAAAAAAACGAAAACCTTTTTTAAAAGTTTTAAAACCCACTTAACAATTGGAAACCGATAAAAAATAAAAATAAATAAATAAAAATAATAAAAGTTTATGCTGATTTGGCTCTATGCCATTTTGTAGGCCGGGTGCAGTGGCTCAAACCTGTAATCCCAGCACTTTGGGAGGCCTGGGCGAGTGGATCACCTGAGGTTGGGAGTTTGAGACCAACCTGACCAACATGGAGAAACCCTCTCTCTACTAAAAATACAAAATTAGCTGGGCGTGGTGGCACATGCCTGTAATCCCAGCTACTCCGGAGGCTGAGGCAGGAGAATTGCTTGAATCTGGGAGGCGGAGGTTGCAGTGAGCCAAGATCTCACCATTTCACTCCAACTTGAGCAACAAGAGGGAAACTGTCTCAAAAACAACAACAACAACAAAAGAAATTTTGTAATTCATCTTCGGGTTTCTTATTGGATTGACTAATTGTCAATCTTATTGGATTGACAATTTTAGGTACTTGACGCGTTTCAAAAGCCTATCAATTGGATTGACTAAATATGAGTAAATAAATGCTCATATTTACTGCCAGATTGAATTGGACATGATTTTTAGATTCATGTTTGGCTATCTCCACAATTATTGTGATCATTCTAATAAAAGATTTAAAATAACTACAATAATCAGATGTTTGGATTTTGTGTATTTAATTCTAAGGCAGTTTAATAAGTGTGTGCATTCAGGATGAAAGATTCTCAAGTGTTTTACATTTTTCCTACTGTTAAAAAAGTTTTAAAAATAATGGTTTTTATCTCAGAATCAAAAGGCATTATGTTAACTGAGTGTCTGCCAGGCATGTGGAAAGCATAAAAAATATATATATAATATTATAATGTTATATATAAAATGTATATAATTTATATTATATAATATATAATATAGTATGTATTATATAGAATCTCTTTAAAAACAAATTCATTTTAAGATTTGTTAATATTTTCATAAAGTAGAAAGGTTTTTTTTTGGTTGTTGTTTTTTTTTTGACTGCAACCTTCGCCTCCTGTGTTCAAGTGATTCTCCTGCCTCAGGCTCCCAATAGCTGGGACTATAGGCACGTGCTATCACACCTGGCTAATTTCTGTATTTTAGTAGAGACAGAGTTTCACCACCGTCTTGGCCAGGCTGGTCTTGAACTCCTGACCTCAGGTGATCCACCCACCTCGGCCTCCCAAAGTGCTAGGATTACAGGTGTGAGCCACCGCGCCCGGCCTCAACAATATTTCTTAGCTTCAAATGAGGGAAGACCAGTTTTCCTCCCAGGTTTTACTTTTCATTCATGTGTGATATGCTAAGAAAAAATGAAAATACAACTCAAAACTTAACCTTGCAGCAAACTTTATGCAGTTCATTATGTTTCAATTATACATCAATAAAAATGCTAAAAAAGAGAAAGAAGAAATGAAAATGTTACTTTATATGGGACAAGTAAATAGTAGTTTATTTCTTTATTTATATGTTTTCTGAGACAGCGTTTCACTCTCTTGCCCAGTCTGGAGTGCGGTGGTGCAATCTCCGCTCACTGCAACCTTTGCCTCCCGGGTTCCAGCAATTCTACTGCATCAGCCTCCCAAGTAGCTGTGATTACAGGCGCACGCCACCATGCCCAGCTAAATTTATTTCTTCGAGGGAGCAACGAATGATCTCTCAAGTGCCTAGTAGCCTACGGAAGGCAAAAGTAAAGCAATTTTAGGTAATTGACGCGTTTTAAAAGCCTATCAATATTGCTACTCAATGAAAAAATTACGTTTGGTTTGTGTTACGTCGCAGCTCCATGGTGGAACTATTTGAATGCTTTGTGTGTTTTGCGAGCATCATTTCCAGCCTGGGAAGAGACAAGTTTAAAACAAAAGCGTGTGAGCGTGTGTTTTCCTGCGTGCCCCAAATAGTGTATTCTAAGGAAGTTCTGAAATGCAGAAGATTCACAGTGGAGATTAGGGTCCGGGCTGGGTGAAGCTGTTGTGAAAAACTCTTGCTAGAGATCTGGGTGGGCTCCTTAAAAAGCGCCTCTAAACCCCCAGGGAAAAAGCCTTTCACACTTAAAGTCTAAATAAAAGGCATTTTCCTGAGGATTCAACTTAGGCAAGCCGGCCTAGGTATTTTTGTGGGTGTGGAAAGCGGCGTGTCGGAATCAACTCTACAGCGGTGCCTTCCGAGGTTCCGGGTAAATTGGGCACCTCTCTCCTACGTCCCAGTTCCCAAAGGGCCAGCCGGTCCCGGGAGCTGGACCCCCGCCCCACCCCAGCCTCTCGAGAGCAGCTGAGACGTTAGCCGAGGAGTGCGACGGCAGAAACCCTCTGCTCCCTCCAGCCCCCACCGTCGGCAGCGACTGCGGGGCAGCAGGGAGGGAAGATGATTGACGTACTTGCTCAGGGGCTGGGAAGGTAGAGGGAGGGACGAAGAGGGGACGGCTGAGCCTTCTTTAACTGGTTGGGTTGGGCCTCGGGAACTGCCTTCCCCAGGCCTATTGGCTTCACTGAATGGGTTGTTATGGTAACAAATGACCGAACAGTCTCTTATGAATTGGCCAATGAGAAGGGCCGTCTTTTCCAGCGCACCTCTGAACAGTAGATGTTGCGAAAGTCCGGATAGAGGCTGGAGAAGAAGGCGGTGCCAGGACGTCCTGCGGAGGGCTGGGGGCGGGTCTCGTGACGTTGTCGGGCCAGCCAATCACGCCTTGTTTTATCAACGGCCCCGCCCTTTTACCGCACATTTCCCCTCCCCTAACTCATTTCGCACGACGCAGCGGTTGAGAACACAGACATTTTCGGAGCTGGAGCCGCCACTGCCTCCGCCATTTTGTGTCTGTGGAGAAAGAAGCTTCTGTGGCGGCTGGAAGTGGACGGAGATCACCCGCGAGACGGCGGCGTTTCATACCCGAGGTTCCCCCTGTGTCGTCCCCCATCCCCCCTCCGCGGTCAGCATGTGGTGAAGCCGGAGCCGCGAGAGAACCGGGGAGAGGAAGAGGAGTCGGAAGGGAGGCGGGGTATCCAGAGCGGCTTCAGCTTCAGCTGCGGCGGATCTCGGAGGGGGGCCGCGACGCAATGTCAGAGCAGACGCCGGCCGAGGCCGGTGCTGCGGGGGCCCGGGAGGACGCCTGTCGGGATTATCAGTCATCGCTCGAAGACCTGACCTTCAATAGCAAGCCGCACATCAATATGCTGACCATTCTAGCCGAGGAGAACCTGCCCTTCGCCAAGGAGATCGTCTCTCTCATCGAGGCCCAAACCGCCAAGGTTTTTATACACCCCGCAGCCTCCTATTCTTCTAATACTCCCTGATTTTAGTGTCAGCCTCATCCCAGGTCTCGCTTCCATCCAAAGGGGGACAGTGTTCCTTCTCTCCAACCCCCCACCCCACACCCCCCTCCAACTCTGGCTCGGTCTTTGGCCCAGGCTTCGAGCATGGGCCTCTCGGGGGGAGGGAGTGGGGAGGATAAAGGGTGGAGTCCCACTTCCGCTTACCAACTCCGTTTTTAGGTCACCGCATTGTATATCCCGACACACACGCTTTGAATAGAGCCCTTTGGGGTGGGGGAGACTTAAAGGCAGTTTTTGGTTTGGGGAAGTAAGAGTTAACATAAGCCATTTTAACCCTCTGGGAAGTGGGGGAGTGGGTCTCCCGTTTTCCCCTAGCACCCTCTTTGGTAATTGTGCTCTGTGGGTTGGAAGGAGGTGAAGGGGGACCTGGGAGCGAGCTGTTGGTGGGTGGGAATAGGGAATTGGCCCCGAGTGGAGCAGCCGCCTGTTAGGAGCCCAACATGGCGCCTGAAAAGCACATGATGCGAAAAGGGAAGAGAGGAGAATCCATTCCTTGCCAGCCAGGCAGCTGCTCACACCCGTCAGCCCCATTTTGGGGTGGGGGCGGCTAGACAGAACTTTTATTTTCCTATCGGAGGGTCTGATTTGTCCCCAAATAGGGGGCAAGTGGGGTTGAGGGTGGGGTTTGGGTGGGGGGAGGAGATCTTATCCAACCTGTAGGTGGAGAGCTGGCCCAGCGGGTAACAAGTACTTGCAGTTTCTCTGAAAAGTTCAGTCCCTCTTCCTCTTCCTTTTATCTTTTTTTCTCCCTTCCCTGATAGTGAAGGAGTGTTTTCTTTACCCCTTGACAGAAGTGGTCCTCTGCCACCTTATATTTCCCTGTAGTCCTCCTCTTCTGTGGATTCATATGGGAGCGATATGTCATTTAAGTAAAGTTACTGTTAAATTTAGTTAAATGAGTTTTAATAGCGTCCCAGTGCTACATTTTATTTTTCAAGCTTGTACCTACGGTTTAGTTTTTTCTAGTTGTTAGTGATTGCAATTATCAGGATGAGCCTCCTTTTAGCAGAGTGAACCCCTTTTTAAAGGCCACTTTAACAACAACCACCAATATATTGTTTAGAGACGGTTTCTGTCTAGTGTAAAACTGAGTGGTCTGACTCTAATAAATGGTTTTGAAATGTGTGACTGGTATTATAAAATTTGTGAATAAAACATATAAAATATGTATTTGTCTTTTTTATTTACCTTTGTAAGGTGTAGAATCTGTTTCCAAGACTTATTTTTATCTACGTGGTTGTGTGTTTTAAACAAAAGTCTTTAAGTGACTTGGGTTCATTCTTCTTTAGGTTCCATCCACTCTTTTGGGTAAATCTCTTCACAAGATAACACGGTTTCAGGTGTTCTTTCATACTTTAAAGAGGACGAAAAGGAAGGGTTTTTTTCCCCCTTTTTTTAAGGGCTTCAACAAATTTATCATGCTCAGTCTGACAGCTAAAATACAAGTTCTCGTTCATTTTCCTGTGAATGTGTATGTGAAACAGCTATTCTTTTTTTAAAGTATGAGATTTAAAAAGGAAGCATTCCTCATACTCAACATGCTTTTTATTGATACCACAAACATCTTGGACATGAAAACTAAGTTTTTGCCTTGATGAAGGCTTAACTTGACATTAAATGCCTTAAAGCACTTGTGTTTTTAAGGCAAAAACACTGATTTTTAAACTCTTTAATTACCTCGTGTCTTGGGATTTAATATTCCACAGCGTCTAATATTTAGCAGCTCAGGTTGTCACTCAAAGAACAGTTTCCTTGCTGTTTTTTAATGGATCCAGAAGACCTTCAAAAACCGAAAACTAAATGCTGAATATAGTGACCACATAAAACTTGTGGCTTGTATATCGCTACACAGTGGTGAAAATAGATGGGCGCTATTTGCTGATAAAAGCTGAAATTTTGGGGGCACACGTTTCCTGGTTATTTTTGTATAGCCAGATTGAGGAAAAGATGTAAAAGTCACTTTGGGGGAACTAAATCCGGGTTGGGATCGAGGGTGAGGGGAGGGATTTTCTGTTATTTGGTAGCAAACTGGCCTGGTTTTGTGTTTTGGAGGTGAATGTTTGTGTCCTTATTCTTTAGCTTCTCTGCGTTACTAAACTTAAGGATTCACACTTAATTTGACTCCTCCCGAGAGAGCAGTAGCGAAAAATATTACATATAAGGACTTCACTTGTATAATAAAAAATTAGCCTACTTAACAGACTTTGGTGTTAAAGAGAGCCTGTTTATCTTAATAAGTACAATAATGACTAAAATGGTGTAAAACAACATGGTAAAGACACAGCAGTAAACCATTTGACATATTCGTATTTACTACAGTTGACCCATATGCAGTGGGTAAATCATTTTATTAGATAGTACCTTAAAAGAAATTTTCATATAAAATTATTCAAAGGTTTCCTTAGCCAACTTTTGGTTGTAAAGGTGTTAGCAGAAGCAAGAGCATTTCCACACACTTGTATGGGCAGTTGGTTTTATTAAATATGATGGCACTGTGTACTCTAGAACTGTGAGCCTACCCTAGCTTCAGGCAGCTATGGGTTAAGTGTTACTCAGGGTTAAGATTCCTATACACATGGGGTGGGTAAATGGGGATAACCTAAGTTTTTTGTTTTGTCTTAAAAATCATGGGTGCTCCTTTGGAGTCAGTTAAAACTTTGTTATGGTGTGTCTTAATGCTCCTCAACAAGTCTGTGAACCTGCTGATGCTTTCTGGAAGCTTGCTGTGCCTTCTAAAAGCCAGTGATGGGTAGGCATTGCATTTGAACTGGGGCAACATTTCTTTACTTTGGAAAGGGCCACCTGTATCGGCATCACCACACTGGCTTTGCACAAATTTATAATCCCTGGTTTGTGCATGTCAGAGGAAAATACCTCGGCGGAGAGTCCAGGCTGTGAAGAAAATCTTCAGGACAAATCCTGGCTTCCAGAGTCAAGTTCAACCTGATTTACATGATTCAGCGGCTGCTCCATCCAGTTTTTCTTGTCTGAGTAACAAACTTGCAACTTCCTGCATGTTCATGTGCAAGTTTCAGTGTTTTGCCACTGACTTCCCCATGTGAAGTGTTTTTTAATTTTTGTTCGTTTGGTTTATAGAGAAGTAATCCTAGTGATTTTACAGGTAACAAAAGCTTCATAGACTTGAACATATAAATATGCCTATGGAAATTAGAGGTTCTATAAGAGGTCTAAAAACTGCTTTGAATGTAGGCACACCATTGTAAGTTAATATGGGTCCCGAAACTGACACCTGGATTCCAGAAAGTAATTTTCCTTCGCCTTCTCATTTTTGTCACTTAAAACACAGGTCTTTTTACCACATGAACCTGGTATTTCATTGAGTGTTAAATGGGTAGCTGTTCATCCTGGTAATTCTGAGCTTTTGTGTGCTCAATTAAGGATCGTAAGATATGAGAACTTGATTGAACACTTAAGTTTCATAAAGATTAATTCAAAAGTATTAGTATCAACAAAAATAGAGATCTCTATTGTAGGTTTAATAATTCACTTTTAAAAGTAATTCTTTGGTGGGAATTCATTATACTAAACTTCTCAGTTTCTTTTTATTCAGGCTCCTTCCTCAGAGAAGCTTCCTGTTATGTACCTTATGGATTCTATTGTGAAAAACGTTGGAAGAGAATATCTCACTGCCTTTACTAAAAATCTAGTTGCAACATTTATTTGTGTGTTTGAAAAGGTACATATGCATTTACAAACTATTTTTTAAAAATGTGTTCCTGATTAAATAAATATTTGCTTTGTGTTGGGTTTTCTTGGGTGGTGAAATGTTTTATTCTCTTGGACATTTATTGTTAGTATCATTTTGAAGAAAGAGGCTGAAGTTAATGTTTTATGTTAATTTTTTAGAACAGATTCTAGGGTTTTACATTATCCATGTAAGAATAGATGGATTTGCTTTTGGAGTTGTGATTTTTTAAAAAACATTGAGTTTGTTCATTTGAACATTGTTTCATCACTATAAATTAGGCAAAAAGATCTGAAATTGTCAAGAGTAAGTCAGATTTCATTGCTTACATTTCTAGTGTTAGGTTGTTGACTTACTCTCTGGGGGAAAAAGGCATAATCCTTCAGTGTCTCAACCTGTGATCGGTTCCTGAAACTTCTGTGTTTTTTTGTTTTGTTTTGTTTTCTGGTAATGTTTCTTCTTTTGCTACATTGTTCAAGTATGTTTTAGGTGAATGTTGTTGGTGTGTGTGAATGGTGGGACCAGTTCATTGCTGTAGGTTATTTTGGAAATACTTTCACCCCTACCTTAGTGTTCAGAAATTAGGCTAATATCATTAGTTTCCATATCTAGAGATTGTAAATTTCTTCCATAACATTGTAACATGGTGGTATGGTTAAAGCCGTATTATGTTGAAGAAGGCAAGGGATCTGCTGAGGTAATTCTCTGTCAGGCTGTATCTTTCACATTGAGCAGAAGGGCACTTATGAGATACTTAGATTTAAAGATTGTTTCCTAATGTCAATAATTGGTGGTAGTTATTATATTTTAGTAGATGAATACCTGTTCTGTCAGTTGTCAGGTTTGTAGAATTGGAATTTTTTTGGAAGAACTATTCAGTATTAGATTTTACATGTTTATTAGAAAATATGTAGTTGCTATTTGAGAAATGTTAAGTTCTTAGAGAAAAGAAATAGTATATACAGAAGAAATCTGGAACGCTCTATATCAGATAGCATTAAAATGCTTGTTAATAGAGTATTGTACACATTTGTTGAATACTGCTAACCTGAGGTTGTAGTCTAAGGAGAAGCTTAACCAACCTCTTGGTTTCAGTTTCAGTGTCTTCAGATTCAATTGGGTGTTTGGTAGCATACCTGTACTGAATCTAAGTGGGCATTAACCTGACAGTTGATTAAAATGACCTTATAATAAATATATTATTATCTGAAGACTTAGGAATATAGTTAAGGCTTTACTGTTTATCCTAATGTTAAAAATCTAACTGTTTTCCAAAGTCCTAGGTTTCTTGATGGCGACTTTTCTTCCTTTCCTCTTTCCTTTCCTTTCTTCTTTCCTCCTCCTTTCCTTCTCCTTTCTTTGTCCTTTTTTCTTGTTTGAGACAGAGTTTCGCTCTTATTTCCCAAACTGGAGTGCAATGGCACAATCTTGGCTCACTGCAACCTCCGCCTCTTGGGTTCAAGCGATTCTGCCTCAGCCTACCCAGTAACTGGAATTAAGGCATGAACCACCAAACCCAGCTAATTTTGTATTTTTAGTAGAGACAGGGTTTCACCATGTTGGTCGGGCCAGGCTGGTCTCGAACTCTTGACCTCAGGTGATCCGCCTGCCTAGGCTTCTCAAAGTGCTGGAATTACAGGCATGAGTTACCATGGCCAGTAATGGCAAATTTTCTAAAAATCGTTATGGCATCACAAACGTGAGCAGATAAGTTATTTAAAACTAAGGCTTGTCAGTGGTTAACATTTTGTGAATTTCAGTTATTAAAGTGCTTTCCACATCACAATACTTGTTCATAGGTACTCAACCATATAGTATTGCTGAGCATTGGTTAGTGAGGTAGTTTTGCCTTAATTTTAACTTTGTACTACTATGTAAATAATTTAAAACATTGAAGCCATTAGGTAATCCATTTTTCTAGTTGTTTTATGATTTTCCAGAGTAGGAGTAACATTAGGAATATTATACTAAGCTCTAAGATGTGGAAACGTTTTGTACAAAGGCTCGCCTAGTTGGTTGCTTGCGTGAAGGCTAGGTGAAAATGGCTTTAATTCTGTTTTTGAAGGAGAAATGCACCTTTAATAAATTATTACTGTTGTATATACTTACCAATTGGTAGTACTATATGTGAAGTAGAGCAGATTTATGTAACATTTAATATATAAAATATTCTATAGTAACTTAACAAGCCATAGAATTGTTCTGTTGTTCTAGGTGGATGAAAATACTAGGAAAAGTTTATTTAAGTTACGTTCCACATGGGATGAAATATTCCCATTGAAGAAACTTTATGCCCTGGATGTCAGAGTCAATTCATTAGATCCTGCTTGGCCTATTAAACCTCTACCCCCCAATGTGAATACGTCTAGCATCCATGTGAATCCTAAATTTTTAAATAAATCGGTAAGTTTTAATATGAATAGTATGTAACATACTTTTAACTATCACATTTTGAATTCTTCTAGAGAACTTACTGCCAGAAAGCCAAAATAGAATACCCTGTAGTGAACTGATTGAATTTGAAAAGAAAGAGTATGTATATATTTGAAATTTTTATTTAGAAATATATTCACACTGTTTAGATATTATGTAACATTTATTTTGGGTTTTAAATTCTTGATCAGTTTTCTGTGTGATATTTAGGAATTTTGATAATAAGAGTGAAGCTGATAATTTTCATTTACTCCCTCGCTTCTTTTAGCTGATATGTTTTTCTTAAACAAATTATTTTTTCTTGTAGCCTGAGGAGCCTTCAACACCTGGTACGGTGGTCAGTTCCCCTAGCATCTCCACTCCTCCAATTGTTCCTGATATACAAAAGAATCTTACACAAGAACAACTGATAAGGCAGCAGTTGCTGGCAAAACAAAAACAGTTGTTAGAACTTCAGCAAAAAAAGCTGGAGCTTGAGCTAGAGCAAGCTAAGGCACAACTGGTAAGTAAGGGAGATTGACATTTTAAATATTTTAAACCTGTCTTACAATAGGGAAGTAATGTTTATGTTTGAATTTTATTAACGTTACTTTTTTAAATAGTATACTCTTTTCTACTTTTATTTTATAAATTACAGTATATTTATTAGACTATAATTTTATATTCTTATTGTAAAATTCAGTTGATTAAAAACTGCATAGGCCAGCTGTGGTGGATCATGCCTGTAATTCCAGCACTTTGGAAGTCTGAGATGGGAGGATTGCTTGAGTTCAGGAGTTTGAGGCCAACCTGGTCAACATAGTCAGGCCCGACAAAAAAAAAATAGCCAGGCGTGGTAGCGCATGCTTGTGGTCCCAGCTACTTGAGAGGCTGAGTTGGGAGGATCACTTGAACCCGAGAGATTGAGGCAGAAGTGAGCTATGAGATGTTTCACTGCATTCTAGCATGAGTGACAGAGCAAGACCCTGACTCAAGAAAACCCCCAAGAAACCAAAAAACTATGCTATTTCATCGAAATAATTTTCTGTTAGATTGCTGTCTTACAAAGTAGCATCTTAGTTTTGTTTAATCGTTACATTATATGGACTTATATTTCAGTCCCAAGATGGTAGATGTTTTGTGGCAAATAATTTTGCATAGTCTTTTAATGTTTTATGAGCTTATGCTTCATGAGCAGCAATGACAAAATTAAGGAGGCCAGGAAGATTATAGATTTCTTTCTTTTTTTTTTTTTTTTTTTTAAAGATGGGGTTTCACCATGATGGCCAGGCTGGTCTTGGACTCCTGACCTCAGGTGATCCACCCACCTCGGCGTCCGAAAGTGCTAGGCCTGCTGCCATGTAAGATGTGCCTTGGCTCTCCTTTGCCTTCTGCCATGATTGTGAGGCCTCCCAGCCATGTGGAACTGAGTCCATTAAACCGCATTTTCTGTATAAATTACCACCATGATTGTGAGGCCTCCCAGCCATGTGGAAGTGTGATTCCATTAAACCACATTTTCTAGTAACACATGGACACAGGGAGGGGAACATCACACACTGGGGCCTGTCAGTGGGTTAGGGGCAAAGGGAAGGACAGCATTAGGAGAAATACCTAATGTAGATGATGGGTTGATAGGTGAGCAAACCACCATAGCACGTGTATACCTATGTAACAAACCTGCATGTTCTGAATGCACACCCCAGAACTTAAAGTATAATCTCAGGTATTTCTTTATAGCAGTATGAGAACTGACTAATACCTAAGTAAATGGCAGAAGAGGGTATAAAAGACAGTATCAGGAGCTAGAAACAACAGTTTTGGCTTAGGGCTTTATTCTAAGTGCTTTATTCTTGCACTTAGAATAAACAGGGGAGAGATAGGATATGACTTATGTTTTTAAAAAATTACTTAGGCAGTTGAGTGGCAATTCTGACAGTGTCATCAACTTCTTTGAAAAAAATGTGTCAATAGGGAATGGAACACTATCCTCTTGATTAAAGAATCTGGAGAAACCACGTTGCCATCAAAAGCTCTATTGGGGCAGGCAGGGTGGCTCACACCTGTAATCTCAGCACTTTGGGAGGCAGAGGCAGGCAGATCACCTGAGGTCAGGAGTTCAAGATCAGCCTGGCCAACATGGAGAAACCCTGTCTCTACTAAAAATACAAAAATTAGCTGGGCATGGTGGCACACACCTGTAATCCTAGCACTTTGGGAGGCTGAGGCGGGTGGATCACCTGAGGTCAGAAGTTCAAGACCAGCCTGGCCAACATAGTCTTGAACTAAAAATACAAAAATACAAAAATTAGCTGGGTGGGGTGGTGCACACCTGCAATTCCAGGCTGAGGCAGGAGAATCACTTGAACCCGGGAGGTGGAGGTTGCAGTGAGCTGAGATCGCACCACTGCACTCCAACCTGGATGACAGAGCAAGACTCTATCTCAAAAAAAACAAACGAAGGCTCTATGGATCCATAGATGTCTCTCTGTATGTGAACCTCTGAAGGGTTTATTTTTCTTTAACGTTGATTTTCTGCCCATAATTTTAAAGATTTTCTCATTTTCTTCCATCACTAAACATGGCCTTTGAGACACAATGTCTGAGGATACATTTTCAGGATTTCATGTGTGTTCTTTCATTTTATTTTCCTTTCACAAGTGAAGTCATCTGGCCAGTAACCAAGTGAAGTTAAACAGTCAATACTTTCTGTACATCTGACAGACTCTATCCTTGCCTCAAATGTATTACCATGAGTACCGGCATTTTCACATTTCCATTTTCTACTCATTTTTATAATATAAGAGAAAACTGGAGAAAAATTCAATCACAGCTGTATAGATAAGGGGGATAAGAGAGAAAAACTGGCCTCATGGCTGGCAGACATCAGAGTACAATGGCTTCAAATGGTTTTGTAAAGTCCAAATTCAATACTGGGGGTATAAATGAATAATAATAAAGAAAAGTGTGGTTTCTCCCCTCCTGTCAGTTCTGCCCTACATGAGAGGAAAGCCTGTCAGGGACTTGGGCCTTTTAGGCTTCCCTGTGTTTCTCTGACTGCCCATCCTGAATCGTAATGTCCAATGTCCCGTCAAGAGCCTGGCCTGACCTGCGTATCAGTTCATAGACTATACTTGGCATCCTGACATTCAACTCAGTCTAGCAGTTCAGCTCCAGCTAACCATGCCCCAGCAGAGAGGGGATGCAGCCATATTAGCCAACTCAACAAAGCCTTTACTCTTGACAAGTTGGAACTCTTAAAATTCCAAGGGCTTTCAACCCTTGCTAGCCTGGACAAGATTCAAACTTGGCCCCCTCAACTGTCATAAGAACTAGATAATGACAACTTCTTAGACATATAGCAGCAAAGAAAGGAAGTCATGCATTTCAAATCCTCTTCAAGACAGTTAAGTTAACCAAAGTAAGTAAGTAACCAGATCAAATCTATAAGAATTTTTCATCCCCCAATTTCAGCCTCTTAGTTAAATTTCAATCCCTCCTGCGTCCATAGAAGTAAAGCCTATTGTAGCAAGGCTCTGAATAATGTAAAAAAGAGGTGGGGTGGGAGCTGAGACATGAGTCTATGGCAAGCAGAGTCTAAAATGGCCCCAATGATCCTCACCTCCCAGAGCTCACATCCTGATATAATCCCTTCCCCTTGAATGTGGCTAGACCAGTGACTAGCTTCTAACAAACAGAGCATGGTAAAAGTGATGGGATATCATTTCTGTCATTAGGCTACGTAAGATGATGACTTCTGTCCTGCTATACAAGTAGCAAGAATATAGCAGACTGTCTCCCTTGCTCAGGAAATGGGGCAAGCCCACATATGTTAGAAAGGCCCATGTGGCAAGCAATTGAGGGTGGCTTCTGGCCAACAGCCCCCGCAAGGAGCTAAAATGCTTAGTCCAGCAGCCTGTAAGAAACTCAATGCTGCCAACAACTATACAAGGTTGGAAACAGATCCATCCCCGTGGAGCCTTCAGATGAGATCACATCCTAGACCAACACCTTGACTACAGCCTTATGAGAGACATTAAAAGCAAAGGACCCAGTTAAGCTGTGCTCAGAGACTACTGACCCACAGAAACTGTGAGATATTTTATTTAATATTAAATTTTATTATTGAAAAAAATGTGTGCTGTTTAAACTTTGCGGTAATTGGTCATGCAGCAATAGTTAACTAGTATAGAGTCCAGCTTGTCATTTCAATTTGAATTTCTCAAGTCATCTTAATCCAGGAGTCACATGCTGTCAAGACTCTGCATACCTCTCACTGTATTATCATAAGCTTTCACAAATTTAAAAGAATAGAGGTTGATTCCTTTTAAAGAACCACTACAGTAAACCAATCTCAATCCCTTTCTTCCAACAAAGAAACATCAATTGCCACATCTTCCTTTTTGATGCAAACAAACAGGAAAATTAAACCATGTCATAGCCATCTCTGAGTCCAGGAGAAGGAGATAATGACAGCACCTGGCCTGTCTTGCCTCACACCAGGAACACAGTGAGATGGTTCTGAGCCATGGACCCTCCCAGACAATTTGGATGAGAATGACATCAGGAGGAAGGGGGTATCCTCTGGTGGGGCATCCTCTAGTGGCTGTCTCATTATTTCCTATCAAAGCCCATATGGCACAGGAATTTTTTCTCATGCTGATATGAACCTCTCATGAAAAATGAAAGTTATTTTTAACTATGAGCCTTAAGCTGTAAACTCACTCTCCCTGAAGAGTTAGGATCAAGCGAAATCAAAGGATTTAGAGGAAGGAGGAAAGAACACATCTTGGAGTGACTCAGCCATACCTGCAGACCATGTGTCATGCCCCACAACTGTCCTCTGTATGTTATTCTGAGACCTCTTCCCTCTCCCTTTTACCTGTGCCCCTTTTTATGTATTTCCTCCTACGTGCTCATCCCACCGTGCCTTCATTCAACTGGCTCTTAAGAAAACTTGACTTTATGATACTAAGAGCTTTCCAACTAGCTAAGTTGATTCTTCAATTCAATGTACTACTCCAAATACTTCAATCCAGAGTTCATTAGGGTGAAGGCATCATGCTAACCCCCACAGCAGATACATGAAGATCTGTGTCTATAAAGCCTTGAAAAATGCTCCACAAACTTCCCTGTCTTCTTCCATGATAGAATGAGGCCAGAATGTGCACCCCTGGTTCAAAACCTAAAAAGCAGGTTTCAGGCCTTGCCCCAACCCTCAGTTCCTGTGCAGCCTTGGGTTGGTCCTCTAAACCATCTAAGATCCAGCTTTCTATCTGCAAAAGCATCACAGAACTTGTTAGGAAAAGGGTTAAAATGGAATGATATGCCTGAAAATACTGTGTAAAGTATTATCCAAAAAGAATCATTGCCATTAGAGCAAACAATTTCACCTTTTCTTATAACTTAAAGTTATCCATAAAATAATCGGTTATTGTATTGGGAGCCCACACCTATTTTTTCTTTTCCTGACATTATCATTATCATGGCTGCCACTACATCTCAGGAAAGCAATAAGGTGGGGCCTCTGGGGTCACGAAGGAGAAGAACATGCTTAGCCCTCATACCTAGCAGCTGCAGCTACTGAGTTGAGTGAGCTTTCATCACAACTTTTTACATTTATACCTCCTAATTCAACACTGGGGGGTATAAAGGCAGCAACAGTTAACAATACAGGGTCCAAACTGTCATTTCAATTTGAATTTCTCAAGTCATCCTAATCCAAGAGTCACATGCTGTCAACCCTCTGCACACCTCTCACTGCATTATCATAAGCTTTCATAAATTTAAAAGAATAGATTACAGGTTGATTTCTTCTAAAGAACCACTACAGTAAACCAATCTTCCTCCTCTTCTCCAGTAATCAGGTAATCATTTCCTTTATTTATCAGCACTGCAAGCATGCCTCCCTGGAACAGCTTTCTCCCTCCTTCTAAACCTTCTGAGTTTAGAAATCAAATAAAAACTTGCTAGAATTGTAGGTAAAGTAAGAGCTGCTGGCCACTGAAGGAGAGACTAAAGGCTCTCCTCAGGAGGAAACAAGAACTTTGCATGTTTACTACCTCTTCGGTGGCTCAGAGGCTCTTAGCGTCTTTCTAGGTTCCACACAGTGCATCGGAAGGCAAGTCTTCCACATTGCAGGGTCCTGCATAAGAAAGGACTTTTTACACAATGTATGGTATATAGTTACCACTTCCTATTTCTATCTAGGACCTCACCTGGGGTGCCCACTCACAAGTGTTGATGTGTATCTGCATGTCTAATGCACAATAGCAATGAGGCCATGAGCATTCCACTCTTATATTAGGAATTTCCTCTGTATATATTCAATATATTCAATTTCCTCTGTATATATTCAACATGCAGAGGAAATTCCTTATCTGATATACAGAGGAAATTCCTATTTAAACATGATCATCATTTCCACACTCTTTGTTCACCATCTTATGTATGTTACTTCACGTTATGCTCACAACCATCTAATGAGATAGGTAATATTATTCCCATTTGCTAGGCACTATTATTTACATAAAGAAATTTAAGACTCAGAGAGGTTAACTAATTTTCCCAAGGATACAGAGAGAGTAAGAAGGACGATTAAGAATCCCAACCAGTCTGACCTCAGAGCCCATCCAGATGGGGATGAAACTACCTCCAATGATGGCTGTAAGTTCAAGTCACATTGTAAATTTTCCTAATGAAAAGAACTGAACTCTAAAATCCACCCATCAAATTGAAATGTATCACATGATACACGTGAGTTAACCATTCTCCAAAAGGTAATAATATTATAACTACCAATGCTACTATCCCTCGCCAGGTATTTGACATGCATCATCTGAAATCTTCATCACCCCCTGCCAGACTGGTAGAATTATTCCCATTGACAGCAGGAAATCTAGGCTCAAAAAATCACAGTAATTTGCCCAAGGACACAGACTCAGCAAGTGGCAAGAGCTGAGATTTTAATTCAGGTCTCTCTGACTCCCATGCCTCTTCTCTTTCCAACATGTTGAGTGACCCAAGATGAGATACATTTAAAGGCAAACCATTCTTTGACAATATAGTCAATCTTTGATTCTTCTGAATCTTTCACAGCTTTCAAACTGAGACAATGCTGGTCTGGAAATGAACATAGCTGGGTGGAAACAGGTTTATCCAGTTCATAGTTATGTGACTGCGTATGTTGTATAACCTCACTAAGAGTCCATTTCTTTATAGTAACACAATTTCACAGGGTCTTTATGAGGATTAAATGGGATCATGTGTGACATACACGCAGGTATCAAGGTACCTGTGGCACACAGAGGGTACTTTAAGTATTCATTCGTTAACAAATTCTTGTTTTTCTTTAGAAAATGCAAATGCAAATTGAGATTTCTGATTGACAGATTTAAGATAAAACAGCTACTATTATACCAAACAGAATACAGAATCTTCAAGATTACAATCACTGAACATGATCCTAGAAATCACCAAATATCCATTTACTCAACAACATTAAGTGAGCACCAACTATGCAGGAATTGCACTGGGCACGGGGATCAGCAGGGAAAAGAACAAAATACTGATGATTATGGTTACAAATTCCAGGAGAAAAGAGTCAGAAAAATAAACACAGAGATAAACAAGACCACTTTAGAGCGTTAAGCGTTAGGGCCGGAGACAGCAAAGCTCCCTCTTAACTTGTCTGAGAGGAAAACTGATCTCCAGACCAGAGAAGAGACTTGATTGGCCAAAGACCCTACCCAGGATTAATGGTGTATCTTTGTTCTCTAGACCAACGATTCTCAAATTTTCACATCCATTAGAATCACCGGAAGGGGATTTAAAACACAAATTTCTGGGTCCCACACCAGAGTTTCTTTATTCAGTGAATCTGCTATGGAGGCCAAAACTCTGCATTTCTGAAAAGTTCCTAGGTGATGCTGACACTGCTTGTCCAGGGACCACACTTTGAGAACCACTGCCGTTGAGGAACACAACCATACCAGAAAGCAGTGAGGCAGAAGGAGCAGAAGACAAGTACCCTAACCCCCCTCCTCCTGCCATACCCTCTCCTACCAGTGTTAAACGCCAACACTAAACTCAGTCCGAAATCAGAGTGCAAAAGAGTCAAGGTCATATAGCCTCCTGGAACCCAGAGCACTAAGGAGAAGGGCTCCATTAACACAATTCCCTCCCGGTGCCCCTTTCCTAATCAAAGGGTGCAAAACCTCACTGAGGCTTCCCACTAGTCCTAGTCTCCAAGTGCCTCGGCATCCCTTGTGAGTTCTCTTAACCTCAACCCCACCACACGCATAGTCCCTTTGTCAAAGTCTCTTCACACCCTGCAGTTGAATTCTGTTTTCTGTTAAGATCAAGAGAGAGACCCCACCAGATCCCAGACAGCTCCATCAGTGGTGATAATTTCCGAAACTGACAAACTGCTCTTCTATTTCTTCCTAAGGTAACAGTTATAAAATGCAGGTCAAATATCAGATAATCTTTTTTGCTACACAAATATAAATCGTATGCAATTCACAAGCACCTGCACAGCCTGTGCAGTGAGATCATTCTAAACAGAGCTTGTGGGCCTGGGATGAGCATTAGAGTGACCAACTCATCCCAATTCGTCTCAAACCTTCCTAAATTTTCAATGAGCATTGAAAGTCTTATATCCTAGCAACCATTTCCATCCTGGGCAATCGAGGAGAACTGGTCACCCCAGCCATGCACTCTTACACTTTCTTGCATTAAGGACATCTCCACCGAACTCCCAGCAATAGCACTATGACCAAGGATGGCTAGTGTTTATGAAGCACTTTCCATGAGCCTGGTTCCTTGCTAAGCATTTTACATACATCACCTCATCAATTTCTCACAACCATCCAATAAGCAAGTGACTACTATTAGCCTCATTTCACAGATGATAAAATCGAGGCTCAAAGCGTTTAAGAAGCTTGTTCAAGGTCATACATACAGCTTATAAATTAGCACAGCCTTAACTTGAGCCCACAGTCTGAGATCAGAGCCTGCACTCTTAACCACTACGTGGTTCATGACAGAGCAGATGGACTCACCTGCCCCAGATCTGATTCCATAAGGAAGATAAGGAAGATTCAGCCAAGAACCACCAAAAGGGCATAGAGAGACCAAGCACTAATGCTGCAGCCACAGAGCGGAAACCGAGAGCGGAATCTATGTGTTGTTTAATTTAAAGCACACAATGAAACAGTCAATGGCGAGATATTTGGTGCCTTTGGAAAATCAGAGATAAAATTATGCAGGCCCTTATCTCTCAGAATCAGAGATTCTTGCAGCAAAATTTATGACACTGAACACCTGATGCATCCTACAAATTCAAAAGCAGTCCATCTGATGCCTTGGCTTCAACCTCTCATTTGTAAAACTGGAATAATTGTCACCTCCCTTAAATCCACAAGGTGGCTGTTCTGTGGAGTAAGTGAACTCAACTGACTCTGTCCAGCCAGAAGTGTTTTCCTAAACTGCTGTGCTTGCTGGAGCCCCAGAGGTCCAAAGTCCGTAGTGTGGGATGACCCTGGGGTTTGGTATATGGCACCTTCAGGTGCTGGGCCCCCAGTGTGGAATAGGGGCAGCTATATCTAGGGGCTCAACATCTGTTCCAGGACAGGTGAGGGTCCTCCCTTCAGAATTGCCCCCTTGTATGAGTGGGATAGTTGAGACTCACTTGTGGGGGAGATGGGCATTCTTTCTGAGAAAGACAGTCTCTCTCTCCTGCACCTCTTCTACCCACAAAAATCTTCTAATATTCAACATCACATGGTGATTAAGAACCTGCCGCTTATTCTCACTCATAAGTGGATACTGAACAATGAGAACACATGGACACAGGGAGGGGAACATCACACACCAGGGTATGTCAGGGGTGGAAGGCTAGGAGAGGGATAGCAGTGGGTGGGGGGATTGGGGAGGGATAGCATTAGGAGAAATACCTAACATAGATGATGGAGTGATGGATGCGGCAAACCACCATGGCACGTGTATACCTATGTAACAAACCTGCACAATCTGCACATGTACCGCAGAACTTAAAGTATAATAATTAAAATAATAAAAAAGAACTGGGACTCTGAATGAGATGACCACAGTGTGATTGTGGCCAAGCCCTTCAACCTCCATGAAACCAATTATTTTAACTGATACATGGGATCACTGTGTCTGCCTCATGGGATCATCGTGAGAATTAAATGAAGTCTTAGAATTTCCCCAGATACATGCTCATTGAAAATTCTGAAGAGAGGCTTTCCACCCAGGAATTTCAAACAGGAGCCAATTTTCCCCATAAGCATGAATTTTGCACAGCACATGGCACAAAGTAAGCCAGACAGCAAGAGCATAAAGTAATGGCCAAGAATACAGAGTCTAGCCTTGAACTGTTCTGGCTCAAGTCAAGTTCCAACACTGACTACCTGTGTGACCTTGGGCTTGCTACTTAACCACTCTGTTCCTCAGTTTTGATCACTGTACCTACATCATAACAGTGTTACGAAAACTCAAGGAGTGATAGTAAAACCCTTGAAAAGTATCTGGCTCATTACTAGTATTTAATCCATGTAATAAAGTTAGTGTTCCCTAATTGGTAGTCATTTCGTCTCCTGCATTTGTTCCCCTGGTTTTCAGTTTGGATCCTTCATACTCTGCAGATCCTACTGCACCTGTGATTTTTATAACTTTTGAATCTGGTCCCTATTATTATCAGCCATCATCCATCATTTCACCAAATGATTTTTCCCTTTCTTGCATTTTCTTCTTTCCATTCCAACTTGAGCCAAATGCTCTTCTCCTCTGTATACTCTTTTAGGTTTAGAAACCTCGCTCCCAGGAAAGTGAAAATCCCTGCTGTCATACTCTAAACTGGACTGTTCTCATGGAGTCACTGTTGGAACTGAACAATCCTGGAAACAGATTGCTTTATCTCCTAGACCTGGGGATTTCACAACTTATTCCTTTTGAACAAACAAACTATGAGTAGTGTCAAAAAAATTAAATACATTTAATATTTACCAAACATCTCCAATAACTTTATATTCAGAACATAAAAATCCTAGGGAGAGAGATCCAAGATGGCCGATTAGCAGCAGCTCAGGATTTAGCTCCCAGTGAAAACGCAGAGAGCGAGTGGATGCCACAATTTCAGACGAATTTCTGTTACCCACAAACTGGGAGATTCCCAGTGGAGGAGCCACACGGGTCACCAGCGCGACTCTTTTGGTCGGCGCGGCTGTTTTGCCACCGCCCTGGTGTGGTGCTTCTCAGTGCAGAGTATACGGGACTGGGTGCTCTTTGAGTCGGGCTCGGCTGGTCCCATCCCCACAAGGAGAACAGCAATTGGAAGCACTGAGGACTAAGAGTTTCACAGTAAACACAGCTGAACCCAGGAAGGCCTAGCTCTGTGTGGAAGGGGTGTCCACTGAAGGAAAACTAAGAAACAGAAAAAACATCAACACCAACAAGCCGGACGTCCATTCAGACCCAATCTGAAAGTCAGCAATTACAAAGACTACAGATGAATAAATCCACAAAAATGGGAAGAAACCAGTGCAAAAAGGCTGAGAACACCTGAAATTAGAATGCCTCTCCTCCTACAGGGGATTACAGCTCCTCATCAGCAAGAGAACAAGGCCTGACAGAGAATGAGTGCAATGAACTGACAGAATCAGGCTTCAGAAGGTGGATAATAAGAAACTTCTGTGAGCTAAAAGAACATGTACTAACCCAATGCAAAGAAATTAAGAACCTTGAAAGAAGAT
>CAUYLG010062154.1:0-88051 GCA_963573385.1 Cacajao melanocephalus
CAATGATAGACTGGATAAAGAAAATGTGGCACATATACACCATGGAATACTATGCAGTCATAAAAAAGGATGAGTTCATGTCCTTTGCAGGGACATGGATAAAGCTAGAAACCAGCATTCACAGTAAACTGACACAAGAACAGAAAAGCAAACACTGCATGTTCTCATAAGTGGGTGTTGAACAATGAGAACACATAGGCATGGGGGGATGGGGAACATCACACACTGGGGCCTGTCAGGGGGTGGGGGGCCTAGGGGCGGGATAGCAGGGGCTGGGGGGATTGAGGAGGGATAGTATTAGGAGAAATAGCTAATGTAGATGATGGGGTGATGGATGCAGCAAACCACCATGGCACATGTATACCTATGTAACAAACCTGCATGTTCTGCACATGCACCCCAGAACTTAAAGTATAATAAAAAAAATACACTCCTACCAACAGTGTATAGGTGTTCCTTTTTCTCTACAATTTTGCCAGCATCTGTTATTTTTTGGCTTTTTAGTAATAGCCATTCTGACTGGCATGAAATGGCATCTCATTGTGGTTTTGATTTACATTTCTCTAATTATCAGTGATATTAAGCTTTTTTTCATATGATTGCTGGCTGCATGTATGTCTTCTTTTGAAAAGTCTGTTCCTTTTCAAAAAAAGGACATTTAAGCAGCCAAGAAACACATAGAAAATAAAGCTCATCATCACTGGTCATTAAAGAAGTGCAAATCAAAACCATCAAAACCACATTGAGATATGATCTCACGGCAGTTAGAATGGCAATCATTAAAAAGTCAGGAGACAACAGAAGCTGGAGAGGATGTAGAGAAATAGGAATGCTTTTACACTGTTGGTAGGAATGTACATTAGTTCAACCATTGTGGAAGAGAGTGTGGTGATTCCTCAAGGATCTAGAACGAGAAATACCATTTGACCCAGCAATGTCATTACTCGGTATATATCCAAAGGATTATAAACCATTCTACTATAAAGACACATGCACATGTATGGTTATTGCAGGGCTGTTCACAATAGCAAAGACTTGGAACCAACCCAATTGCCCATCAATGATAGACTGGATAAAGAAAATGTGGCACATATATACTATGGAATACTATGCAACCATAAAAAAGAATGAGTTTATGTCCTTTTCAGGGACATGGATGAAGCTGGAAACCATCATTCTCAGCAAACTAACACAAGAACAGAAAACCAAACACTGCATGTTCTCACTCATAAGTGGAATTTGAACTATGAGAACACATGGACACAGGGAGGGGAACATCACACAATAGGGCCTGTCAGAGGGTAGGGGACTAGGGGAGGGATAGCATTAGGAGAAATACCTATTGTAGATGATGGATTGATGAGTGCAGCAAACCACTATGGCATGTGCATACCTATGTAAAAAACCTTCACATTCTGCACATGTACCCCAGATTTTAAAATATAATAATAAAAAAAGAAAGACAAAAAAAAAAGAGAAGTGTCTGTTCACACACTTTGCCCACTTTTTAACGAGGTTGTTTTTTTCCTGTAAATTTGTTGAAGTTCCTTATAGATTCTGAACATTAGACCTTTGTCAGATGCATTGTTTCTTGTCAATTTTTTAATTGGGTCATTTGTTTCCTGGTTACTAAGTTGTTTGAGTCCCTTATATATTTTGGATAATAACCTCTTATCAAATGTATGGCTTACATGTATTTTCTCCCAATCTGTCAGTTGTCTCTTCACACTGTTAATTGATTCCTTTGCTGTGAAAAAAGTTTTTCGTTTGATACAATCCCCTTTGTCCTTTTTTCTTCTGTTGTCTGTACTTTTGGGGTCAAATCCAAAAAATTCCTGCCCAGACTAATATAGTGTAGTTTCCCCCTGTTTTTTTTTTCTAGTAGTTTTATAGTTTCAGGCTTATGTTTAAGTCTTTACTCCATTTTAAGTTCATTTTTATAGCCATGAATGTTTTAAAATAAAGGCTATTGGACTAGATGAATCTGTAAGGGTTCCTTTCAATTCTGAAATGTTATGATTCTAATATTAAATTTATTGTTGGGAGGATTAACTCTTCTTGAAATATACTTAGTAAATCCCTCTCCAAATATGTTACAGTATAAAATTAGTCAAAGACATAGACCTTGACCTCCAGGGACTTATTTGCCAAGAAAGCTAAGTCATATCTTTGCCACTAGAGACTATACTTTCTACTTATCTACTCACTTGTAATCAGTGGGTAATAAATCAAATTAATGTCTATTCTATCTGTCCCCCTTCACTGACAACAATAGCTGAGGCCCAGACAACATAAATGATCCCAAAACCTATTAGCACTAAAGCTGAGGTAAATACTAGTTTGCATATTTCGTATCTAGTCCTTGTGAAGGGTCAGATCCACCAACCTCTACCAGCAAGTTGTTTGATGAATCAACAAGAGAGGCAGGCCTGAAACATGTAACAAGAGAATCTGGCGCTGGAAGGTACAGTAAGTCCTGATTTCTACCTCACTACCACCTTCTAATTCCCACAGCTAAAGTCAAGCTACAACAGGTGGGCCCAACTCCATTTCAGTTCTTGGGTCATTTCATCCCCTGGGTAGGGTAAATAAGTATTCTCGGACTGAGAACTCAAAAGCATAGAACCAAAGCAGCTATATTACTTCTCTGATCTACCATGATGCCCTAGTTTTGTTGCCTAGGTTCTTGCCTAGTTGATTCCAACTGGACAGGTACTTAAGATAGACTTTCTTATCAAGACTGGTTTTGAAACAGGCAGTAGTATGCTGATAAATATTTAACAACAAGCCTGATGGGTGGAGAGCACTTATTTATTAGCTTTGCTGATTTCCATGGATTAAGCAATCCCATTATGGTCAATTTCAAGCTACCAACCACTAAACATGAAATTGAAGTTGGGAAGAAATATGTACAATTAGTTGTCAAAAGCCAATACAAACCAATTCTAGTACATCACTGGATATAGACCAGAAACAAATCAGAAAAGACACCTCTCCAACCCACCCCATCCCTGTGAGAAAGAAAAATGATTCCCAAGATATTTTTTTGTCTTGTTGCCTTAATGAGTGGAGAGCAGAGGAGCCCCAGATGAAAACATATCCCATACAATTGGTGCATATAGTTTCTTAATTATGTAATGGAAAAAATAGCATGTTCCATACCATATCAATAAGGAGTTAAGAAAAGAGAAAGTAAACTACAAAGATAATGAAAACAAGGGATAGAGATATGTCTAAATTACTAGCATCTTTCAGCATGGAATAGAGAAAGAAGGTGAATGGGTGGGTTTGTAGAGAGAAAAATCATTGTTTAAGTGGAAAGGCTGTTCATTTGTTTAAGAAGAGACAAAAGGAAGAGAGGAAGGAGTGTGACTAGTGAATAATCTCCAATGAGAATTGGAAAAGAAAACAGAGCTCAAACTGCAGGGGAAGTTATTTGGAGTATTATGTTGAAATAGATGATAGAGCAGTTAGGAATACACACTACATAAAGTTCCAAGTACTACAACACTTCAAAGACTCAATTCTGTTGCTGTGCTACAGCTATCCAGTAAAAGTTAAAACATTCATGCTGATTATCATATAATTAACCATATAATTTATCAACCTACCCTAGGTTTCAATAAGAAAAAAGTGGAAGTCTAGGTTGGTATTGTAATAAAATGAATGTTACCAATTTGCTGTGGAATCTCAGGTCAGTCCCTTGCTTTTTGGCATAAGATGCCTTCTTAAAAATAGCAGACTTTAAGTAACACTAATATGCTCTAACTTACAGATAAAATAGTTCATGATTGCTTCTGGTTTTAGTGGTCCTCTTACCTACCAGGCAACTGTGAAATAATAAATTAAGTTGAGATGACTCAGGGCAAGAAGTCACTGCCTGAGAGCAGTGTTACTTTGAGGTTTTGTTATCCTAGCCTTTACAAAGAAAAGAAAAGAAAATTTCATCTTTACTACAGCTTCTGAAATCTTCCGTTATCTAATCTCTTCTTTCCTCATTTGTGCTATGGAATCAGCAGTCAACAATCCTTATTAGGGGCCACATTTACTGCTTTGCATCTAAAACTAAGGCACTCATGACTGACAACATCTGCACATGCTGGGAATACACTTTGCACAATTATCTAGGAAAGGCAATACATAATAGGTCTAAGCAGGACAAATTAATTTTCCTCCAATCTTCTACACATTCCGAGTTTAAATTTTTTTTTATTTTTAATTTTTTAGGTACATAGTAGGTACATCTATTTATTGGGTACATGAGATATTTTGACACATGCATGTAATGCACAATAATCACATCATTGTAAATGGCATATCCGTCTACTCAAGCATTTATCCTTTTTGTTACAAACAATCCAATTATACTCAGTTATTTTTAAATGTACAATTATATCCATGAGTTCAATTGTTTTGATTATTAGACCCCACAAACAAGTGACAGAACATACAATGTTTGTATTTCTGTGTTTGGCTGATTTCACTTAACAAAATGACCTCCAATTCCATTGATGTTGCTGCAAATGACAAGATATCATTCTTTTTTATGGTTGGATAGTACTTCATTGTGTATGTGTACCACATTGTCTTTCTCCATTCATCTGTTGATAGACACTTAGGTTGCTTCCAAATCTTGGCTATTGCGAACAGTGCTGCAACAAATGTGGGAGTGCAGATATCACTTTGATATACTGATTTCCTTTCTTTAGGATATATACCCAGCAGTTAGATTGCTGGATCATATCATAGCCCTATTTTCATTTTTTTGAGGAACCTCCAAATTGTTCTCCACAGTGCTTGTACTAATTTACATTCCCACAACAGTGTCGGAGAGTTCCCTTTTCTCCACATTCTTACCAGCATTTGTTATTGCTTGTCTTTTGGATAAAAGCCATTTTAACTGGGATGAGATGATACCTTCTCATTGTGCCTTTGATTTGCATTTCTCTGATAATCAATGATGTTGAGCACATTTTCATATGCCTGTTTGCCATTTATATGTCTTCTTTTTAGAAATGTCTATTCAAATCTTCTGTCAGTTTTTAAATGTGATTATTAGATTTTTTTTCCTATGAAATTGTTTGAGTGTCTTATATATTCTGATTAATAATCCCTTGTCAGATGAGTAGTTTGCAAATATTTTCTCCTGATCTGTGGGTCGTCTCTCCACTTTGTTGACTGTTTACTTTGCTGTGCAAAATCTTTTTAACTTGATGTGATCCTCTTTGTCCATTTTTACTTTGGTTGCTTATGCTTGTGGGGTATTACTCAATAAATTTTTGCCCTGACCAATGTCCTGGAGGGTTTTTCCAATGTTTTCTTGTAGTAGTTTCATAGTTAGAGGTCTAAGATTTAAGTCTTTAATTCGTTTTGATTTCATTTTAGCATATGGCAAGAGATGAGGATCAATTTTCATTCTTCTGCATATAGATACCCAGAATGGTGCTGAGAAAACTGGTGGTATAATTTCATTGCTTGCGTTTTATTTTGTGTGTATCCATTGTGTGTTTTTTTATTTGAGGTTACTGAGAGGCTTGCAAATACTATCTTATAACCCATTGTTTTCAACTGATAACAACTTAACACTGATTACATAAATAAACAAACACACAAAAAGAAAACTAATAAGGCCAGGTGCGGTGGCTCACACCTGTAATCCCAACACTTTAGGAGGCCGAGGTGGGTGGATCACCTGAGATCAGGAGTTCAAGACCAGCCTGACCAACATGGAGAAACTCTGTCTCTACTAAAAATACAAAATTAGCCAGGCATGGTGGTGCATGCCTGTAATCCTAGCTACTTGGGAGGATGAGGCAGGAGAATTGCTGAACCCAAGAGGCAGAGGTTGCAGTGAGCCAAGATTGCACTACTGCCCTCGTCTGGGCAACAAGAGCGAAACTCCATCTCAAAAACAAACAAAAACTAATCAAAGCTCTATGCTTAAACTTCATCATTTCCACTTTTTAACTTTTTGTTGCTTCTCTTTGCGTCTTGTTGTACTATGTCTTGAAAAGTTGTTGTAGTGTAGATATTATTTTTGATTGGTTCATCATTTCATCTTTCTACTTATGATAAAGGTAGTAAAAATATCCCAATTATAACATTATAATATTTTGTATTTTTCTGTGTACTTATTACCAGTGAGTTTTGTACCTTCAGATGACTTTTTTTTGCTCATTCAAATCATTTTCTTTCAGACTGAAGAACTCCCTGTAGCATTTTTTGGAGGACAGGTCTGGTGTAGAAATGCCTTAGCTTTTGTTTCTCTGGGAAGGCCTTTATTTCTCCTTCATGCTTGAAGGATATTTTCACCAGAAATACTCTTCTAGGGTAAAACATGTTTCCTTCAGTCCTTTAAATATGCCATGACATTCTCTCCTGGACTTTAAGATTTCCACTGAAAAGACTGCTGCCACAGGTATTGGAGTTCCATAGCATGTTATTTGTTTCTTTTCTGTTTCTGCTTTTAGGATCCTTTCTTTATCCTTGACCTTTGGGAGTTTGATTATTAGATAGATGCCTTGAGGTAGTCTTCATTGGGTTAAATCTGCTTAGTGTTCTATAACATTCTTGTACTTGAATGCTGATATATTTCTGTAGGTTTGGGAAGTTCTCTGATATTATCCCTCTGAATAAAATTTCTACTTCTATCTCTTTCTCTATCCCCCATTTAAGCCAATGACTCTTAGATTTGCCCTTTTGACTAGATATTGTAGGTGTGCTTTCTTTCTCTTTCTCTGTCCCCCATTTAAAGCCAATAGCTCTTAGATTTGCCCTTTTGAGGCTATTTTCTTGATATTATAGGTGTACTTCATAGTTTTTCATTATTTTTTTCTTTTGTCTCCTCTGTGTATTGTCAAATAGTCTGTCTTCAAGCTCACTAATTCTTTCTTCTGCTTGATCAATTCAGCTAAGTGGCTCTGATGCATTCTTCAGTATGTCAATTGCATTTTTCAACTCTAGAATTTCTTCTTGATTCTTTTAAATTAATTAATTTTGATACGGAGTTTCACTCTTCTTGCCCAAGCTGGAGTGCAATGGCGTGATCTTGGCTCACTGCAAACTCTACCTCCTGGTTTCAAGTAATTCTCCTGCCTCAGCCTCCTGAGTAGCTGGGATTACAAGTGTGAGCCACCATGCCCAGCAATTATTTTAATCTCTTCATTGAGTTTATATGATAGAATTCTGAATTCCTTTTCTGTGTTACCTTGAATTTCTTTGAGTTTCCTCAAAACAGCTATTCTGAATTCTCTGTCTGAAAGGTCACATATTGCTGTTTCTCCAGGATTGGTCCTGGTGCCTTATTTAGTTTGTTTGATGAGCTCATGTTTTCCTGCATGATCTTGCTGCTTGCAGATTCATTGGTGTCTGAGCATTGAAGAGTTAGGTATTTATTGTAGTCTTCACAGTCTGAGCTTATATGTTCCTGCCTTTATTGAGGAGGCTTTACAGGTATTTTAAAAGACTGGACCCCAAGCCCAATATTTCCGTGGTTTTTGCAGATTCACAGAGGTACCACCTTGGTGGTCTTAAATAAGAATTTTCTGGATGACCACAAAGGGACTCTTGTTCTTTGTCCTTACTTTCTTCCAAACAAACAGTCTCTATCTCTGAGCTGAGCTGCCTGGAGGTGGGGGTATGATGATGCAAGCACTCCTGTGGCCACCATCCCTGAGACTGCACTTATTCATTCATACCTGAAGCCAGCACAACACTAGATCTTACCAAAGGTCTGCTGAAACCACTACCGGGCTACCACCTATGTTTACTCAAGTCCCTTGGGCTCTACAGCCAACAGGTAGGAAAGTCAGACTATTTGGTGTCCTTCCCTTCAGGGTGGCAAGTTCCTCCATGCCACAAGCTGGTCAGGAGATGCTGTCTGGGTGCTGGGGATTGGAGTTAAAAAATCATCAGAAATTAGCTTGATGTTCTAGCCTACTAAATAGATAAATGGCTAGGCTGGTGCTAAAGCCATGACATGCAGTCTTTCCTGCTCTTCCTTCTTCTTTCCACAAGCAGAGAGGCCTCTCCCTGTGACCACCACTACTTGCCCATGGTTGGGGGAGAAGGGGGAAAGTCTTCTGCCTGGCTACGCTGTCAATGTTCGTTAATGACCAAAGCCTCTTTAGTTAGCTTGTGGTGAATACTGCCAGGCCTGTGATTCACCCTTCAGGGCTGTGGGCCCCCCTCTGGCCCAGGGCAAGTCCACAAATACCATCCAGGAGCCTATGCCTGGACTCAGGGAACCCAAGAGCCTGCTTGTTTCTCTATCCCACTTTGTTCGAGCTGGTACCTAAGGTGCAAGACAAAGTCCCCTTTTTCTGTCTGCTTTTCTCAAACAGAAGGAGTCTTTCACTGCAGACAGCACAGTTGGGAATGTGCTGGGTCACATCTGTGGTCAGCACATCTTAGAGCCCAAGGCCCACAGCATACTACTTGGGTATTGCTGCTGGTTATTCAGGTCCCAAGAGCTCTTTAGTTAGCAGGTGATGAATCCTGACAAGAGTAAGTCCTTCCCTTCATGGCAGCAGCTTCCCTTTTGGATCAAGGTGTATCTAGAAATGTTGTCCAGGACCTAGGCCCTGGAATAAGGGCCTCATGACTCTGCCTGGTGCCCTATCCTATTGTGCCTTAGCTGGTATCCAAGATGCAAGACAAAGTCCTCTTTCATCTTTGTTCTTCTCCCCTTAAGCAGAAGGAAGGAAACAATTTCCTTGCTGTGAGCTGCACTACCTGAGGTTAGTGAAGGCATCAGGCAAGCACTCCTTTAGCTGCCCTGGCTGGTGTCTCCCTAGATCACATGCCACTCTAGTCCTCTGGCTCTGTGCCCAACTCAGCACTAAAGGCTACCTGGAAACTGCAGTCACTGTGTCCTAGACTCCTTTCAAGTTTACCTAGGACCTCAGAGCTCTTTGGCTTGTGGTGGTGAGGCTTGCCGAGAAACGAGTTCTGACTGATAGGATGGATGACTCCTCTCTGCTAGGGCTGCTGCAAATGCCCCCTCTGTGCACAGGCGCTGCCTGAGCCCAGCATGGCTTTTTTTCTCCTTTGTGACAGTGTAGCACTAAATTCAATATAATGTCCCCAGTCACTGCACATTCCCGTCTTAAAGTGCACACTCTGTGCTACATGGCCACTGCTGGGTGATGGGGGAGGGGTGGAACTGATGATTCAAGACTGTCTCTCTGACTCTCCTCAATGCCTCTTCCTACAGTATAAAGTTAGGTACTGTGATTGCTTACCTGATTTTGTGTGTGTGTGTGTGTGTGTGTGCGTGTGTGTGTGTGACAGTGCTTTTCTGTGTGCAGATAGTTGTTAAAATTTGGTGTTCCTGTTGGGAGTACTAACATTGCAGGCTTGTATTCCACCATCTTGCTCTGCCCCTCCCAACAGTTTTATATACCAGGAAACATAAGGGCTGTCTTTTTCACCTTCCTTAAACTAACCAGATTCTCAGTTTGGTTACCCAATAAGTAAATATTAATTACCTCCTAACAGAAGACCATATCATTATGATTATAATTTTGCTGTTCCCTGCTTTTGTCACATTTTACAATTCAGCCCCTCCAACAGAAGAGTAATGAACAGAAGAATAAGAATCTCTTCACTATCTTGTCCTGCTCCTCTTTATTCCTACCATTTCTGCATTTCTTTTCCAAGATTCTTTTTCATCTACAAAGGCAGAACTGCAAACACCAGAGAAGAGCTAAGGAGACCACTGTGAGTAAAAGAAAACAAGAGCAGCAATACAGGTCTGAAAATGAAAGAGTCAGGCTATCAGAGAATAGTCATCGAGGGGGACAATTGTTATATGTAACTATCAGCTCCGGTTCTTATAAGAAAGAATAAATCAGCACTGAAAGGAAAAAAAAAACCCTGAGCTTATGAGAAAGGCACAGTGATTTCTTATTTAAATGGCATAGCATAGTTTCCTGTCTATAAATATGTATGTTTGTATGTATGCGTGTGTGCATGCATGTGTGTCTTTTAAAAATAAGTGGTGAAAAAGAAGAATGTAGTGCCCATTGTGGATGGAAGAAGTAATTAAAATAGGCCTCAAATAGCAAATGCCATGGACTTAACAAGCCCTGAACCTGAAGGAAAAACTACTTTCAGTACAGAATAAATTGGAATCTGAGCAATTATAAACTTTAATTAAAGGAATAAAATATTGAATCCAGAAAATCCTGATGACTTAATGTAGGGATGTGTGTGTGTGTGTGTGTGTACAATGTGCTAAACCTGTATATGGGCAAACCTGCTCCAAACAATCTGGGTGATAATTCTAACTAGCCTGAACTCAGGAAAAGCAAAGGGTTTAGAATGCCCAATTTTAAATTTAAAAACATTTTAAATCGAGCTTTTTACCAAAGAAAAAATATGATATTACTAGATACTAAGTTAAATAGAAAATTAGCTTGAAGCAACTTAAAGTGGAGTAAATTTACATTAAATTTAATTTTTAAACCAGGTTTTTAAAGCACACAATAATATTTTTTGATTATCATTTTATTATGTTCCCAGTGAAGTTTCCTCTATATTTGAACTGGCCAGCCTCATCAACCAGTGTGCCAATGGGCTTTTCCTTGAATGAGTGCCATTAACAACATTTGGTAACAATACATGGATGTCTTTTTAAACTTCAGACAGTATACACAGTTTTTGCTCTGCTCCAAGGTCCCTTGTTTTTCTTTAAATTGTTGGTTTTTAAGGCTCTGCTTTAACCACTCACTTTTGCTGAAACTGAAGATCTCTCCCCAACCAACTGCACCCTACCATCCCAAGTTATAAGAAAAACATGATTCTTACGTATCATTTAGTATCATCCTTATACATCATTATGGTATAAAGAAAACATGGAATGAGAAAAAATACACAATGGAGGAAACCTGCAAGCATGTGAGTATAAGCCTACAGTTTATACAGTATATTTTTGTGGTAAAGTTCTAGTAACCTGCTCAGTCCTTACTTAGGATATAAATCATTATCCTTTTCTCAAAGGAGTGCTGTCAATTGTCAGTATGAACTAAGTTCAGTTGCCATTAAAAATAATTACCCTTAAAAGAAAAAAAATGAAAAAAAAATTACCCTGGAAAGTAAGCATGCATCCCCTACCTTGTGATAATCTCACTTACTGAATCATTACAAATCACTCTTACCTCTTCTCAGCACCTTGTACCACTTAGAACAGTTAATATATTCCGCCTTCCATTGTTCCTTCATTCATCTTTACCTAAAACGCTACAAACCAATAGTTGGAAAGAGGGTGGGAATCCAGTTCATCACTGCATTCCACACAGAGCTTTTCATATTGTGGGTATTCAATGCCTACTTAAAAATGACATTTGGGTCCTTTCCTAGAGATATGAGAGAAATATCCCAGACTCATACTCTTCTTTAGGTGGTATCACTGGAAGAGCCTTCTAAGTACAACTGCAGCATTTTTCATTGCCCAAATTGGGATTTTTTAAACTTTTATTTTAGGTTTAGGGGTACATGTGAAGGTTTGTTACATAGGTAAGCTTGTAACATTGGGGTTTGTTTTATAGATTATTCCATCACACAGTGTATTAAACCCAATACCTAATGGTTATCTTTTCTGCTCCTCTCCCTCCTTGCACCCTTTACCTTCAAGTAGACCCCAGTGTCTGTTATTTCCTTTTTTGTGTTCGTAAGTTCTTATCATTTAGCTCCCACTTACAAGTGAGAACACGGTATTTGGTTTTCTTTTCCTGCGTTAGTTTGCTAAGAATAATAGCCTCCAGCTCCATCCATGTTCCCACAAAAGACATGATCTTGTTCTTTTTATGTCTGCATAGTATTCCTTAGTGTATCTGTATCACATTTTCTTTGTCCAATCTGTCATTGATGGACATTTAGACTTATTCCATAACTTCACTACTGTGGATAGTGCTGCAATGAACATATTAGTGCAATGAATATAAATTATCCTCCCATAAATGAATGTTTATGGGAGGATGATTTATATTCCTCTGGGTATACATTCAGTCATGGGATCACTGGGTTGAATGGCAGTTCTGCTTTTAGCTCTTTGAGGAATTGCCACAATGCTTTCCACAATGGTTGAACTAATTTACACACTCACCAATAGTGTGTGTTTCCTTTTCTCCACAACCTCACCAGCATCTCTTATTTATTGACTATAATAGCCATTCTGATTGGGGTGAGACGATATCTCATTGTGGTTTTGACTTGCATTTCTTTGTTTTTGTTTTGTTTGTTTTTGTTTTGTTTGTTTTTGACGGAGTTTCCCTCTTGTTGCCCAGGCTGGAGTGCAATGGTGTGATGTCAGCTCACTATAACCTCCACCTCCTGGATTCAAGCGATTCTCCTGCCTCAGCCTCCCAAGTAGCTGGAATTACAGGCATGTACCACCACATCTGGCTAATTTTTTGTATTTTTAGTAGAGATGGGGTTTCTCCATGTTGATCAGGCTGGTCTTGAACTCCTGACCTCAGGTGATCCACCCACCTCAGCCTGCCAAGGAGTTGGGATTACAGGCGTGAGCCACCATACCCAGTGCTTAATTTGCATTTCTCTAATTATCAGTGATACTGAGCTATTTTTCATATGCTTGTTGACTGCATGTATGTCTTCTTTTGAGAAGTATCCCCCACTTTTAAGTGGGGTTGTTCATTTTTCTCTTGTAAATTTGTGTAAGTTCCTTAAGATGCTGATTATGAGAACTTTGTCAGATGCATGGTTTGCAAATATTTTCTCCCATTCTGTAGGTTGTTTACTTTGTTGATAGTTACTTTTGCTGTGCAAAAGTCCTTGAATTTAATTAGATCCCACTTACCAATTTTTGCATTTGTTGCAATTGCCTTTGGTGTCTTTGATATGAAATCTTTGCCCATTCTTATGTCCAGGATTGCAGTGCCTAGGTTGTCTTCCAGCGTTTTTATAGTTTTGATTTTTACATTTAAGTCTTTAATATACATTTGAGTTAATTTCTGTATATGGTGTAAGGAAGGGGTCCTGTTTCAATCTTCTACATATGGCTAGCCAGTTACCTCATCACCATTTATTGAATAGGGAGTCTTTTCCCAATTGCTTGTTTTTGTCAGGTTTGTCCAAAATCAGATGGTTGTGGGTGAGAGGCCTTACTTCTGGGCTCTCTATTCTGTTCCACTGTCCTATGTGCCTGTTTTCTACCAGTATCATAATGTTTTGGTTACTTTAGCCCTGTAGTATAGTTTGAAGTCAGATAATGTGAGACCTCCAGGTTTGTTATTGCTTAGTATTGCCTTGGCTATTCAGGCTCTATTTTGGTTCCACATGAATTTTAAAATAGTTTTTTTCTAGTTCTGTCAAGAATGTCAGTGGTAGTTTGATAGGAATAGAATTGAATCTGTAAGTTGCTTTGCCAGTATGGTCATTTTAATGATATTGATTCTTCCCATCTAAGCATGGGATATTTCGCCCTTTGTTTGTGTCCTCTACAATTTCTTTGCAGTGTTTTATAATTCTCATTGTAGAGATATTTCACCTTCCTGGATAGCTGTATTCCTAAGTATTTTATTCTTTTTGTGGCAATTGTAAATAAAATTGTCTTTCTGATTTGGCTCTTGGTCTGGCTGTTGTTGGTTTATAGAAGTGCTAGTGATTCCTGTACATTGATTTTGTATCCTGAAACTTTGCTGAAGTTGTTTATCAGCTAAAGGAGCTTTTGGGCCAAGACTATGGGGTTTTCTCGATATAGGATCATGTTGTCTGCAAATAGAGATGGTTTGACTTCCTCTCTTTCTATCTGAATGTCTTTTATTTCTTTCTCTTGCCTGATGGCTCTGTCTAGGACTTCCCATTACTATGCTGAACAGAATTGGTGAGAGAAGGCATCCTTGTCTTGTGCTGATTTTCAAGGGGTATGCGTCCAGCTTTTCCTCATTCAGCATGATGTTGGCTATGGGATTGTCATAGGTGGCTCTTATTATTTTGAGGTATGCTCCTTCAATACCTAGTCTATTGAGAGTTTTTAACATAAAGGGAGGCTGAATTTTATCAAAGGCTTTTTCTGCATCTATCGAGATAATCATGCCGGTTTTATTTTTCATTCTGTTTATGTTATGAATAACATTTTTTTGATTTGCTTATGTTGAACAAGCCTTGGAAGCATTGCATCATGTTGGTAAAGCCTGGTTGATCATGGTGAATTAGCTTTTTGGTTTGCTTGTGGATTCAGGTTGCAAGTATTTTGTTGAAGATTTTTGTATCAATGGTTCATCAAGGGCATGGGCCTGAAGTTTTCTTTTTTTGTTGTGTCTCTGCCAGGTTTTGAAATCAAGATGATGCTGCCCTCATAGAACAAGTTGGGGAGGAGACACTCCTCCTCAACTTTTCGGAATAGTTTCTGTGAGAATGATACCAGCTCTTCTTTGTAATCTGGTTGAATTTGATTGTGAATCTATCAAGTCCTGGGCTTTTTTTGGTTGATAGGCTACTTATTACTGATTCAATTTTGGAGTTTGTTATTGGTCTGTTCAGGGAATCAAGTTCTTCCTGGCTTAGTCTTGGGAGAGAGTATGTGTAGAGAAATCTATCCATCTCATCTAGATTTTCTAGTTTTTGTGCACAGAGGTGTTCATAGTAGTTTCTGATGGTTGTTTTCACTTCTGTGGGGTCAGTAGTAACATTCCCTTCATCATTTCTAATTGTGTTTATGTGCATCTTCTTTTCTTCTTTATTAGTCTAGCTAGAGGCCTATCTATCTTATTAATTTTTTCAAGAAACCAACTTCTGGATTCACTGATCTTTTGAATGGTTTTTCATGTCTCAATTTCTTTCAGTTCAGTTCTTATTTTTATTTCTTGTCTTCTGCAAACTTTGGGGTTGATTTGTTCTTACTTCTCTAATTCTTTCAGTTGTGATGTTGGGTTGTTAATTTGAGATCTTTCTAACTTTTTGATGTGGGCATGTAGTGCTATTAGTTTCCCTCTTAACACTGCCTTAGCTGTGTCCCAGAAATTCTGGTATTTTGTATTTTGATTCTCACTCTTTTCAAAGAACTCCTTGATTTCTTCCTTAATTTCATTATTTACCCAAAAGTTATTCAGGAGAATGCTGTTTTAATTTTCATGTAATTGCATGGTTTTGAGCAATTTTCAGTCTTTATTTCTATTTTTATTGTGTTGTGGTCCCGAGAGTGTTTGGTATGATTTCGGTACTTTTGCTGTTGCTGAGGATTGTTTTATGTCCAATTATGTGTTCAATTTTAGAGTAGGTGCCATGTGGCAATGAGAATAATGTATATTCTGTTGTTTTGGGGTGGAGAGTTCTGTAAAGGTCTATCAGATCCATTTGGTACAATGTTGAGGTTAGGTCTGGAATATCTTTGTTAATTTTCTGCCTTGATGATCTGTCTTACACTGACAGTGGAGTGTTGAAGTCTCCCGCTATTATTGTATGGGATTCTAAGTCTCTTTTTAGGTTTCTAAGAACGTTCTTTATGAATCTGGGTGCTTCTGTGTTGGGTGCATATATACTTAGGATGGCTAGGTTTTGTTGTTGAATTGAAACCTTTACCATTCTGTAATGCCCTTCTTAGTCTTTTTTTGATCTTTGTTGGTTTGAAATCTGTTTTGTCTGAAATTAGGATTGCAACCCTTGTTTTTTTTCTGTTTTCCATTTGCTTGGTAGATTGTCATGTATCCCTTAATTTTGAGCCTATGAGTGTCATTATGAGTGAGATGGGTCTCTAAAAGATAGCATACCATTGGGTCTTGCTTTTTTATATAGCTTGTCACTCTCTGCCTTTTAAGTGGAGCATTTAGCCCATTTGCATTCAAGGTTAGTATTGATATGTGTGGATTTGATCCTGTTGTTGTGCTGTTAGCTGGTTATAATGTTGGTTTGTTTATGTGGTTGCTTTACAGTGACACTGGTCTGTGTGTTTAAGTGTGCTTTTGTGTTAGCCGGTAGCAGCCTTTTCTTTCAATATTTAGTACTCCTTTTAAGACCACTTGTAAGGCAGGTCTGGTGTTAATGAATTCCCTCAACATTTGCTTATCTGAAAAGGATCTTATTTCTCCTTCACTTAAGAAGCTTAGTTTAGCTGGATATGAAATTCTTGGTTGAAGATTTTTTTTTTTAAGAATGTTGAATATAGAGTCCCAGTCTCTTCTGGCTTGCAGAGCTTCAGCTGAGGGGTCTACTGTTGGACTGATAACCCCTTTGTAGGCGACTTGCCCATTCTCTCTAGCTGCCTTTAACATTCTTTCTTTCATTTTGATCTTGGAAAATCCAATGACTATGTGTCTTGGGGATGATCTTCTTGTGTAGAATCTTGCAGGAGTTCTCTGTATTTCCTGAATTTGACTGTTTGCCTCTCTAGCAAGGTTAGGGAAATTTTCATGGATGATATTCTGAAATATGTTTCCCAACCAACCTGGGATTTTAAATGATCATTAATCCTTATACTTTCAATACTAATGGGTTGTGTTTGGGGTTTCAAAACTTTCTTCACTTCCCAGGTCCCCTTACTCCTCGCATCACTTACCTCAAAAGAAAAAAGAACAGCTGTTTGCAGTAAACCTCCTCAATTCCCCTGGCGAGCCTCATGAACAGCTAATACAGGGGGGCTAGAGAGGAGAGACTGAGGAGATTTCTAGTCCACAGATGACTTGCCTGATTTCTCTTTAAGTAAGTGAGCTAGGGAGACTCTGTTACTTATCTAAACCATAATAACAAATCTCTATACTTTTGGCTTTAACTATACCATAACTACAAAACATTTTTGGAAGAGGTAATGCTAATAACTGTGATCCTTAAGACCTGCAATCCAGCTCAATAATTCAGCAAGCATTTTCAGAGTGCCTCCTATATACAAGGTGAGAAGGAATACAAACATGAGAGAACTAGGATACTCCCTTAATTGTATCTATTAATACATCCAACACCATTTTTTTTTCAACAAAACTAATTGGGCATGGATTATTTTAAGTGGGCTAGGGCTTGCCCTGATGGGTTAGTGTTCACATATACAGCAATGAGCTTAGCTAAATAAATAATGTTACTAAACAAACCCAACCAGGGTAGCTATTGGTAGAGAGAATTAATTATCATGTACATATATCACTTCTTAACTATTAGGTGCTCCTAGGCTCTAGGAAACAGGAGCCCTGAATTAGACCTATTTGAGTATCTACTAAGTGCCTGGCTCAGTAATACACGCTGAGTGGGAGGAGTGTCGTAGAGTATTAGAAGCCATCTTAAATAAGGATGATCCCATCATAGTCTCCCTTGTGGGATAAAAACCCCACATGCCTTGTACTGTCACCATTATACTGTGGGTTGTTAGCCCTTTTCAGAAAATAGTCTACTTTGAGGATACACATGGATCGAAAATAAACAGAAATAAAGGTACTGTTTCCAGGAGACCAAATTCTAAATTGAGACATTGTTCAAATAACTCACATGCTGTGTCTTTGTTTGGGGTGGGGGCTAGAAACCCAAACCAAAAGATTCAAACATGTTGGTATACAGTAGATATAGATCAAGAACTCAAGGTATATTTGGGGGAGGATGCAAGGGAGATGATGGGCAAGAAAGGGAGCGTGTAGATGCTAAGTATATATGGGTTTATATGGCCATTCAAATAATAACAAGTGAAGCAAGCTCTATTGCTCTCAGTATACATAGTGCTACTCTAATATCATACAAACCTACTTGTGAAATAATTCAATAATTTAAGTGGACAGTGTATAATGGTGACTTTTTCGACCACTGACAAAAATTGAGTCTTTCCTCCTACAAGTGAGCCACAACTTATTTGCCTTAAAAATAAACATAAAAATTTAAGGGTGCTAAAAAACAAACAAACAAACAAACAAAAAACAGAAAAAAACTATACATCAAACTCCCAAACCCTAATTATAACGTCTCTTAAAACATTTCAGATTATAAGCTCCCAAGAAAGGTATAATAGAAGAGGAGGCACCAAACACATTTCCTTATGTAACTGTCTTCCCACACTAGCAGTAAAGAAGATTTTTTATCAGTAGTGATTTATTACCCACCTAATGCTTACTTATCATAAATGTTTTCAGAAAAGCCACTACAAGAATTTCCAAATAGAAACCATTAGTATCCATTGTAATTGATATACTCTTTCCCAATGCTAGAGGCTCTACTTTGTCAGAAGCCACTGGTTCTTCTCCCAGTCACCCTAAACTACTACAGCTGCTTGCCAAAGGGTACAGCTTTAAAGAGTGAAACCATCTTCCATTTTATCTCCTCCCTTTTGTTTAGGGTTTGTTTTAAAACCTTCATCTCCAGGGAGATAGAACAAATAATAAACATATCTATCACTGTACCATACTAAATTAAAAGGCCCTTCACCTCATTTAAGGGATGTATTATAGTCTGTTTTTAGTCCTCCCAAATTCTACTTGAACTTTAAGGCCTGGCGTAAATTCCACTCCTACCACACAACCTTCTCAAGACCATTCTAGCCTATGGATATCCTGTCTACGGACTATTTACTAGCTCTCAATATGACTTATCTCTCCCTTATTATATACCATTCAGTATTATTACCTAACTGTTTCAAATATGTCCTGTCTAGAAATTCTGACATATGAGAATGACAGGTGCTTGGCCTGGAGGGGAGATGTTTCAAGGACACATTAAGTAAATATATTTTTAAATGATTGAAACTTTGTCATATAGAAGAAGAATTAAGAATTAACTTTTGTTGCTCCAGAAGATAGGGTTTGAAGGAAGCACATTTTAGGGCTACAGGAACAGGTTATAAATATTTATCGTGTATTTACTATGTTCTATGTGCTATATTGGGCATGTACCTACATCTTGTCTCATTTAACTATAGTAGGTTTTTCTAACAATATAACTGGTTAACAGTGGACTTGTGTGTCCTATAAAGTAATAAGCTCTTTTCATCAGCACTGTTGGAGGCAAGGATTCTGTGCTGGGTGAGGAGGATGGAACTAGAATATTCGTAATGTCCCATTTTAATGCTGATTATATATGGGGTGTGCCCACTGAGTAATAAAATAAATCCATCTTTAGAAAAGAAACCCATTAAGACCTGTGCAGGGCCCAACCTCTCCATGGTTTGGGGCTGCTATTTGCCTCATAAAGCAAAGTGAAGGGTTCATTTTCTGAAAAACAAAGTCATTTTCTCTTCTGAAAAAGCCTCCTACATATTTGGCTTTGTAATTTTCCAGGAATATGAGGGTAAGGATTGAGGCCTCATAATCTGGGTTTTCAGTTGAGGTCAAGATAGAATTCAAATTGAAACCAGAAAATTCAGATTGTGAAATAGGTACCTCTAGAACTCATCACTGTTAACTCAGCCTGGGCTTCACAACAGTCATAGAAGTGGATTCCTTGACAATAAAATATAGTTTCTCCCCAAAAGAAACAAACCCAAGTATATGCATACATATAAATCTTCTACTTTAAAGAAGTTAACCTAGAAAGTGTGAACTTTGTTCTAAATGACATAGCTGCTCCACTCTCAAAGCAAAAAGGACTGTCATTTCTTTTTCTTTTCAATTTTTTTTCTTTTTATTATACTTTAAGTTCTGGGGTACATGTGCAGATCGTGCAGGATTGTTACATAGGTATACACACACCATGGTGGTTTGCTGCATCCATCCCCCCATCACCTACATTAGGTATTTCTCCTAATATTATCCCTCCCCAACCCTGAGGCCCTGCTATCCCTCCCCTAGCTCTTCCATCCCCCAACAGGCCCCGGGTATGTGATGTTCTCCTCCTTGTGTCCATGTGTTCTCATTGTTCAACACCCATTTATGAGTGAGAACATGCGGTGTTTGGTTTTCTGTTCTTGTGTCAGTTTGCTGTGAATGATGGTTTCCAGCTTTATCCATGTCCCTACAAAGGACATGAACTCATCTTTTTTTATGACTGCATCGTATTCCATGGTGTATATGTGCCACATTTTCTTTATCCAGTCTATCATTGATGGGCATTTGGGTCAGTTCCAAGTCTTTGCTATTGTAAACAGTGCTGCAATGAACACACATTTCAAAGTAGATTCTAAGCAACATACCGGAGGCTCTGGAGATGATCTCAAAAACACTCTTAAGTAATAGCAGTTTTGTAAAAATAATGTAAGTTTCCTAAAGCAGCCAATTTGGAAAGGGTCAGTATGAATTTTCATATGTAATTGCTGATTTTTTAAAGCAAATATTTATTACTTTGTAATCACAGGCCATATACCTGTCTCTCTACCTCAATTATGAGGGGCTGTTGGCAAGGACATTTTCAAGTGGCAGTATACACAGTCTTTAACATCCTCTTCATTTTTCTTAAAAGGTATCCATGTCAACTCAAGGCTGTAAGTTATTTAATGATAGTAATAACAATATTAAATTAAATTTTGAGTACATAATATGTCAGACACTTGCTGAGCATATATATTCATCTCACTCATCTCACCAAATGTCTTCCTAGTCAAGTAAATGGTCAGACAATCCAGTTAGAGGCTTGACTGACTTCTCCTCCTTCTTCCAACTGAATTAATCAATTCTAAGGCAGAATTATTTATTTGCCTTATAATCACTGACATACAGCTCTTGTCTGGTCTAGACTGCTTGTTTACCAATTTTCTTTTGCATTCCCATAGACAAAAATCTCTCCTGTTGAATAATATTCAAAGGTTATGATTATTCTCTATGCCTGATTCCTCTCCTGTGGTCAAAAAATGTGTCCTTGTTTATTTAAAAAATGAAAATTACTTTTAGCAAAACTACTAGTTGAGCAAGTAATTATAACACAAATGACCTACTCCTCCATGATAACCAAACAAATTTCAAGCTAGCTGGCAAGGAAGCCAGAAGCTTAATATTGAACCTGTATTTGAATTGTGTTATCAAAACACCATGGTTTTAAAACACATTAATAATTGTATTAGTTTTCTATGGCTCCTGTAATAAATTACAACAAAGTCAGTGGCATAAAACAACAGTAATTTATTCTCTCACAGTTAAAGAGGCCAGAATGTAAAATCAAAGTATCAGTAGGTCTGTATCCTCCTCTGGAGGCTCTGCAAAGGCCCTTTTTCCAAATAAGGTAACATTCATAGGTTCCAGGGATTAAGACATTGACAGACCTTTCAGCGGGCCACTATTCAGCCCATTACAATAGTCCATACTGAAAACATTTAGCATCTCCTATAAAGATCAAAATAGCTGAGAAATTAATAAGTAGGTCTTGATAAAAAACTGAATATTAAAAGAGCAGTCTGTGTCCCTCCAAAATTAATATGCTGAAATTTAATCCCCAATGTGATGGTATTTGAAGGTGGGGCCCTTTGGGAGGTGATTAGGATATGAGAGTGGACCACTTATGAATGAGATTAGTGCCTTCATAAAAGGGACCCCAGCGAGTTCCCTCATTTCTTCCAGCACATGAAGAAACAGCAAGAAGGCATAGTCTATGAACCAGGAAGTGAGCCCTCGCCAGACACTGAATCTGCTAATTTCTTGATCTTGGACTTGCCAGCCTCCAGAACTGTGAAAAATAAATTTCTGTTGTTTCTAAGCCACCCAGTCTGTGGTGATTTGTTATTGTTTAGAAAGCAAACAAAATCTACATGATATATGGGACACCATATAGTGACCTTAAGTGTTCCAAAAAGTGAAGAGAAGAACAAAGGGGATAGAAAACCTATTGAACAAAATAATAGCTGAAAACGTCTCAAGTCTAGCAGGAGATTTAGAGATCCACACATGCGAAGCTCAGAGATTTCCAAATACGTATCATAAAAAAATCTTATCCACAGCATATTATAGTCAAATTGCCAAAAGTCAAAGACAAAGAGAGAATTTTAAAAATAGCAAGAGAAAAGCATCTAGCCACTTATAAGGGAACCCCTAATAGACTAACATTTGGTTTCTCAGCAGAAACCTAACAGGCCAGATGATAATGGGATGACATATACAAAGTGGTTAAAGAAAAAAACAAACTGCCAGCCAAGGATACCATACCCAGCAAAGTTAACATTCATAAATGAAAGATAAATAAAGTCTTTCCCATACAAACAAAAGCTGAGGGAATTCATCAGCACAACACCAATCCTGCAAGAAATGTTTAATGCAGTTTTATACCTGGAAGCAAAAGGACAATATTTACTATCACAAAAAGACACAAAAGTATAAGACCACTGGTAGAGCAAACAGACAAGGACAAGAAAGGACTCAAATGTCATGACTACAGAAAACCACTAAACCACAGTAAATAAACAATAAGACAGAAAGACACAAAAGATATACAAACAATAAGTAAGTAAAATGATAGGAATAAGCCCTCACATATTAATAATAACCTTGAATGTAAACAAATGAGACATTCCACTTAAAAGATACCGACTAGCTGAATGAATTTTAAAAAAATGACTTATGTATAGAATGGCTATAAGAACTCATTTCACCTGTAGAGATACATATAGTGCGTGTGGGAGACCCCGTAAGTGCCAAGGCAGGAGTCAGAAGCCTCAGCCTATTCCCATTAAACAATGAAGAAGAAAATAACTTGAGCTATAACCATAGTAGTTATTCATAGGTGATCTTATTCATATGTGATCTTAGTTATTCATATGTGATCTTAGTTATTAATAGGTGATCTTAGTTCTTTTACTAATGCTTCTCAGGTCTCTTAAGTGTGAATCTGGGGTGAGATTGTGAAAGGAATGACCCCAAGGCAAGACACTTTAAGCCCTCTGTCATACTCACGTAAGGGCTGCTGGAGGGCACCTTGGCTATGTGGCAGCACCTGCGCTGGGAAAGCACCCTCTGCTTAGCAAGCTGTGGAAGGAGATGTCAGAGATACCTCCTTCCCTGTAGGAGTTAGGAGAAAACTCCACTCCTGCAAGCATCTTGCGGTAGGCCTGACGGCTGTCAGGTAGGCCTACAGACATCTGGGAGCTTAATTATCTCTATGTGGTGCTGTGCTTCAGTGGTCACATTCCATGTCCACTCTTATGTTCCACTTCTGCACCTGGTTCCTTTTTTCTTAGGAGAGATAATCAGTAAAAGTAATATAAATATTAATGTCTTTGTTCTTTCTTGACAAGTATGGAAAAGTGCTGATGTATTATGCTCCTTACCTCATATCAGCTACTGGAAAGTCTTGGGCCCCTGCTTATATGACACGTGATGCACTTGACACTATCACTGACCACCAATGCCATGCCCTACCTACCCTGCCCCCAGCTTTGTACTCAATAAAAGTCAGAGTGTGTGGACACTTGGGGCCACTGCCAAACTCCTCACTTTGGTTGGCAGTGGACCCCTGGACCCAATCTCTCTTTTCTCTATCTCTGTGTCTTGTGTCTTTTATTTCTACAGTTTCTCATCTCCACACCAGTAGAGAGGGGCTCAAAGGACCCGGTAGGGCTGGACCCTACAATATAGATTGAAAGTAAAGGGATGAAAAAAAAGATATTCCTTGCAAATTGAAATAAAAAAATGAGCAAGCGTAGCTATATTTATATGAGACAAAAGAGACTTTAAGTTGAAAACAGTAAAAAGAGACAAAGAAGGTCAATATATGATAAAGAGACTGAGTCAGCAAGAAAATATAACAATTCTAAATACATATGCACCCAACACCAGGCCACTCAGATATGTAAAGCAAATATTATTAGATCTAAAGGGAGAAATAGACTCCAAAACGATAATAGTTGGGAACTTCAACATTCTGCTCACGGCATAAGAAATATCATCTAGACAGAAAATTAATAAAGAAACACTGGATTTAAACTGCACTTTAGACCAAATGGACCTAACAGACATTTACAGAACATTTCATCCAACAGCTACAGATACACATTATTCTCATCAGCACATGGAACATTCTCCAAGATATACCATATGTTAGTTCATGCAACAAATCTCAAGTTTTTAAAAAATCAAAATCATATCAAGATCACAATGGCCTAAAACTCTAAATCAATAAGAGGAACTTTGGAAATTACAAATACATGGAAATTAAACAACATGCTCCTGAATGGCCACTGAATTAAAGAAAAAAATTAAGGAAAAAATGTTTTAAAAATTTCCTGAAACAAATGAAAATGGAAACATAACACATAAAAACTTACAGAATACACAAAAACACTGCTAAGAGGGAAGTTTATAGCAGTAAACACTTACATCAAAAGAAGCAGAAAGATTTCAAATAGTCTCGATGCACCTCAAGTACTAGAAAAGCAAGAACAAATCAAACCCAAAATTAGTAGGAGGAATAAAATAATAAAAATCAGAGCAGAACTAAATGAAATAGAGACTAAAAAAATTACAAAGGATGAACAAAATGAAAAATTGCTTTTTTCAAAAAAAGATAAACAAAATTGATAAACTGCTAGTGAAATGGCTCCATATTCTGGGGTATATACCCTGGTTCTTTGCTACAGTTGAGAAAGAATTCAAGACGTGGACAGGCATGAGGAGTGGGATTAGTAGCAGAAAGTTTAATAGAAAAAGAAAAGAGAAAAAAATTTCCTCATGCTGAAAAGGTGGGTTGCCCAAAAGATGGTCTCTGGTTTGTGGCAGAAGGCAATTGGTTTTGTACAGAGGTTTGAGGAGGCAGTGTTGATTTACACAGGGCTCAGAGGATTGGGTTTATCAGGTATGCTATTTAGATAGCCTGCAAAAAAACTGGCCCTCAGACCCTAGTCTTTTATGATGCAAATGTGGCCTCCACCTGGGGGCAGCCACAATGCCTGTACACATGGTTTTACCTGGAAGCTACCATGATACCCATAAATGTGGTGACAAGGAAAAGAGGGCAGGAGATGCCATATTGAGTGTACCTGGCTTCCAGGTATAGCTGCCAGCATTTACATATAAAAGCTCCTAGTTTGCATATCTATGGCTTACTTATCAGGCTGCTTCCTGTTAGAGAAGAAATGGTTTTGGGCTGTTTTTTATTAAAGAAAAATTCCACTGGCAATTTTCACCCTTTCTAGTTGACTAAAAATAATTTCTTAATAACTCCTGTATTACTAGTTAGGCTAACCAAAAATAGAGAGAGAAGACTAACTAAATAAAATGAGAAACAGAAAAGGAGATATTACAACTGATAATACAGAAATATAAAAGATCACTAAAGACTATTAAGAACAACTATACACTAACAAAGTGGAAGGCCTAGAGGAAAAGAATAAATTCCTGGACACATACAACCTATCAAGATTGAAACAGAAAGAAGTAGAAAATCTGAACAGACTAATAATGACTAGAGATTTAATCAGTAATAAAAAGTCTCTTAACAAAGAAATGCCCAGGACCAGATGGCTTCACTGTTGAATTCTACCAAATTCAAAAAGAACTAACATCACTTCTCAAACTATTCAAAAAAATTGAAGCAAAGGGATTTCTCCCTAATTCATTCTATGAGGCACCATTGCCCTAATACCAAAACTAGACAAGGACACAACAACAACAACAACAAAAACCTACAGGCCAGTATCCCTGATGAACATGGATGCAAAACTCCTTAACTAAATACTAGCAAATCAAATCCAACAGCACATGAAAAAGATAATACACCATCATCAAATGGAATCTATCTCAGGGATGCAAGTATGGTTCAACATATACAAATCAATAAAAATATATCAATAAAGAATTCTGTTGATGTATCAAATCAACAGAAGGAAGGACAACAATAATATAATCATCTCAATAGGCAAAGAGAAAACATTTGATAAAATTCAACAACGCTTTATGATAAAAACACTCAAGAAACTAGGCACAAAAGGAATATACCTCAACATAATAATGACCATATGTAACAAGCCCACAGCTAATGATATACTGAATGGGGAAAAGTTGAAAGCCTTTCCTCTGAGAACTAGAACAAGACAAGGATGCCTACTTTCACAGCTCACCACTTGGCTAGGTATTTCCGTACCTAGCCAAAGCAATCAGGCAAGAAAAAGAAATAAAAAGCATTCACACTGGAAAAGAGGAAGTCTAACTGTCCACCTTTGCAGACAACATGATCTTGTATCCAGAAAAACCTAAAGATTTCACCAAAAACTCTTAGTAAAGTTGCAGAATACAAAATCAACACACAAAAATCAGTAGTATTTCTACACACAAATAATCAACTAGTTTAGAAGAAATCACGAAGGCAATCCCATTTACAATAGTTACAAAAAATAGTTACAAAAATAAAATACTTAGTATTATATTTAACCAAGGAGGTAAATGACTTCTGCAAAGTAAACTACAAAACACTGATGAAAGAAACAAAACAGAACACAAATACAAATAAAACACATACTCTTGTATAAGAAAATTTAATATTTTTACAGTGACAACACTGCAAAAAGAAATGAAAAGAATGATTGCAATCCCTATCAAAATATCAATGTCATTTTTCACAGAAATAGAAAAAAAATCCTAAAATTTATGTGAAACCCAAATGTAGTCCAAATAGCCAAAAGAATCCTGAGCAAAAGGAACAAAACTGGAGGCATCACACTATCTGACTTCAAAATATATTACAAAGCTATAGTTCCCAAAATAGTATGGTATTGGTATAAAAACAGACACACAGATAAATGAAATAGAACAGAGAACCCAGAAACAAAGCCACATATTTACAGTCAACATGAAGGCACAAAGAACATATATTAGGGAAAAATACTCTCTTCAATACATGTTGCTGGGAAAATTTGATATTCATATGCAGAAGAAGGAAACTGGATTCCTATCTCTCACCATATGCAAAAATCAGCTCAAGATAGATTAAAAACATAAACATAAGACTGCAAACTATAAAACTACTAGAAGAAAACACATGGGAAATCCTTCAGGACATTTGTTTAGGCAAAGAATTTATGACTGAGACCTCAAAAGCATAGACAAAAAAACCAAAAATAGACAAATTGACTATACTAAATTTAAAAGCTTCTGTAAAGCAAAGGAAACAATCAACAGAGAGAAGAGACAACCTGTTAAATGGGGGAGAAGATATTTGCAAACTGGTCATCCAACAAGGGACTAATATCCAAAATATACAAGTAAATCAAATAATTCAACAGTAACAAAAGAAAATATTTGCATTAAAAAGACACTTCTCATAAGATGACATACAAATGGCCAACAAGTATTTTTAAAAGCTCAACATCACTAATCCTCAGGAAATGCAAATCCAAACCACAATGAAATATTGTCTTGCCCCAGTGAGAATTATTATTAATTATTAATTATTAATTAGTTATTATTAATAAGACAGGCAATAACAGGTGCTGGCAAGCTTGCAGAGATGGAAACTCTTATGTACCATTGATGGGAATGTAAATTAGCATAGTCATTATGGAAAACAGTATAGAGATTTCTCAAAAATCTAAAAGTAGAACTACCATATCCAGTCACCTCACTACTGGGTATTTATCCAAAGGAAAGAAAATCAGTATATCAAAGGGATACCTGAAACCCCAGTTTGTTGCAGCATTACTCACAATAGCAAAGATATGGAATAATCAATGAAGAAATGGATAAAGACAAATGTGGTATAAAAACGTAATGGAATACTACTTGGCCTCAGCAAAGAATCAAATCATGTCATATTAAGTAACATAAATACCATGGATGGAACTGGAAGTCATTATGTTAAGTAAAATAAGCCAGATACAGAAAGACAAATATTGCATGGTGTGTACAGAATGGCATTGGACCTCCTTCAAGATCCCATTGTCAGATAATTGCCATGATTTGATGTAGCTGGTGGTTGCCTGGACTATCCCACTCACAAGGCTTGTCTGTATATGACATGACTGGGAGCTATCCAGTGCTACCAGTCTTTTCCCCAGTGGAATTTGCTGAAAACAATCAGTGGCAATTGTGTACTATCATGGCTGTCTGAGGCAATGCATAGTAGATGGGGCAAATGACAGGCTAACCAAATAGCTTAAAGCTGAGGAATAAAATTTCTATAGAAAGATTTGAAAAGTTCACATATTCCTGGAATTCTCCATGGCCGCATGCATGTGTAGGGCTGTGCTGTTGCCCAAGGCTGGATGCATGCTCAGGAAATGCCTGAAAAAGTCCTAAGCTCTCACTTGTGACTGACCCTGAGGTTCTAAGCAAGTGGGAAGTGAAGGTTAAGGCAAAGCTGTCAACTACGTGCCTGAGCACTGATGGCATGCCTCCAACATGCACACAGAGCCCCTTCACAAAGACTAGGAGATTTATTGGTTCCAGGTGCTTAAATAAATCTCTGTCTATTCATTAGCTGACCTAACCAAGCAAAGATTTCATTGGCTACATATGACAAAGAATACAGACTTTACAGAATTAGTTCAGGAAAGTCACTAAACAAACTACAAGAGCAACAAAAAGCTCTAGGGAGATAGGAAAAGAATCTGTTTTGCAGATATGCAAATCCAAACCACAATGAAATATTGTATTATTCAAATATTGTATTATTCAAAATATCTACTTTTCAATAAAAAACCATTATGAGACATGCAAAAAACAAAGAAAGTATGGCCCAAACACAGAAAAAAGCAATCAATAGAAACTGTTCCTAAGGAAGCCCAAACACTTTAAACCCATTATTATAAATGTGTTCATGAACTGAAAGAAACCATGTCTAAAGAATTAAAAGCAGGAAAACAACGTCTCACCAAATAGGCTATCAATAAAGACACAGAAGTTGTAAAAATAAAGTAAGTAGAAATTCTAGACTCAAAAGTGTGAAACAGATATGAGAAATTCACTAGAAGAAGACTGCACATTTCAGCAGGTAGAAGAAAGTATCAGTGAACTTGAAGATACATCAATTGAGATTAACCAGTCTAAGGAACATAGACAATGAAGAAAAATAAAGAGAGCCTAAGAGAACAGTGGGAACCATCTAGTGCCCCAACATACACATGATGATATGCCCAGAAGGTGAGGAGGGAGAAAAAGGACCAAAAGAATACAGTAATGCACCACATAATGACGTTTCAGTGAACAATAGATCACATATATAACAGTGGCCATATAAGAATATAATGGAGGGGTGAGGGCAGAGCAAGATGGGTGAATAGAAGGCTCTACTGATCATTCCCCATCCCATAGGAACACCAAAATTAACAGCTATCCACATAGAAAAAAGCACCTTTCTAAGAACCGAAAATCAGGTGCCCCCACAGTACCTGTTTTAACAATATTTCTGAAAGGCACTAAAGAGGGTAAGAAAGACAGTCTTGAACCACTGACATGACCCCTCCCCCACCCCCCCAGCAGTGGCTGTGTGGCATGGAGAGAAAGTCTCTGGGCTTGGGAGAAGGAGAATTAAGCAATTGTGAGACTGCATTGAACTCAGTGCTGCCTTGTCCCAGTGGAAAGCAAAACTGCACAGAATGCAGCTGACACCCATCCATAGGGAGAGCATATAGAGCAGCCCTACCTAGAAGGGAATCCCATTTCCCAGGAGTTGGGACATGAGTTCTGGCAAACCTTGCCATCATATGCTTAAGTGCTCTGGGGCTCTAAGTAAATTTGAAAGATGGTCTAGGACACAAGAACTGCAACTCCTAGGTGAGTATGTGTGCTGAGCTGGGCTTAGAGCTAGTGGACTTGGGGGGCATGTAACATACACAAGCCAAGACAGCTAAGGGAGTGCTTGCACCACCATTACCCAAATTCCAGGCTGCACAGCTCGTGGCTCCCAAAGGGACCCCTTCTTTCCTCTTCAGGAGAGGAGAGGAAAGAGTAAAGAGGACTTTGTCTTACATCTTAAATACCAGCTCAGCCAAAGCCGAATAGGGCACTTGTCCGAGTCTTAAGGCCCCCATTCCAAGCCCTAGCTCCTGAACAACATTTCCAGACATACTCTGAAACAGAGGAGAACCCGTTGCCTTCAAGGGAAGGAACTGGTCCTGGAAGGACCCTGAATAACCAGTAGTGATACTCAGGTAGTACACTGTGGGCCTTGGGTGATATTCAGGTAGTACATTGTGGGCCTTGGATGAGACTCTGAGATGTGCTGGCTTTGGGTGAGACCCAGCACATTCTCAATTGTAGTGGCTATAGTGAGAGACTTCTGCTTGAGAAAAGCAGAGGGAAAAGTACAGGAAGTTTTGTACTTTAGGTACCAGCTCAGCCACAGGGTTGTAGAGTACCAACCAGGCTCTTGGGGTCCCCGATTCTAAGCCCTGGCTCTTGGATGGCATTTCTGGACCTGCCCTATACGAAAGCAAAGCTGACTTCCATGAAGAATGAGTCCCGTGCCTCGCAGCATTTGCCACAAGCTGATTGAAGAGCCCCTGGGCCTCAAGTGAACATTGGCAGTAGTCTGGCAGTACTCCCTGTGGGCCTGTGCAGGTGGAAGGCCATGGAGTGAGGCTCTTCTGCCTGTGGAAAGAGGAGAGGGGAAGAGTGGGAAGAACTGTCTTCTGATTTCAGTGCCAGCTCAGCTGTAATACAATACAACACCAGGTTAATTTCTAAGCATTTTGACTCCAGTCCCTGGCCTGGATGGCATCTCTAGAGCTACCTGCTATCTGCAGAAACTTATTTCCCTAAAGGGAAGAACAATATTGTCACTGGAATTGCCACCTGCTGACTGTAGAGCTCTGGGACCTTAAGCAAACATAGGCAGTAGCCAGGTAGTGTTACAGGGGAGCTTGGGTGAGACCCAGTGCTGTACTGGCTTCAGGTCTGACCCAGTGGAGTCCCAGTGGTGGTGGCCACAGAGGCACTTGTATCACCTTGCCCCAAGCTCCAGGTAGCTCAGCACAGAGAGAGACTCCATTTGTTTGGAAGAAAGTAGGGAAGAGAACAAGAGTCTCTGTCTGGTAATCCAGATAATTTTTGTGGATTCTTATCCAAGACCAGCAAGGCAGTACCTCTATGAGTCTGTAAGAATCACAGCATTACTGGGCTTGGGGAGCCCCCTGATGCGGGCACAGCATAAATCACAACACCCAAGACCTTTTAAATACCTGGAAAGCTTTCCCAAGAAGGATGGGTACAAATAAACCCAGACTATGAAGATTACAATACATACTTAATTCGTCAATTACTAGACACTGATGAATGTGCACAAGCATAAAAATCATCCAGGAGAAACATGAAATCAACAAGCAAACCAAATTAGGCATCAGGGAACAATCCTGGAGAAACTGGTACGTGAACATTCAGGACAAGGTGCAGTGGTTCACATCTGTAATCCCAGCACTTTGGGAGGCTGAGGTGGGCAGATCACGAGGTCAGGAGTTCAAGATCAGCCTGACCAATGTGGTGAAACCCCGTCCACTAAAAATACAAAAATTAGCTGGGTGTGGTGGCATGTGCCTGTAATCCCAGCTACTCAGGAGGCTCAGGCAGGAGAATCGCTTGAACCTGGGAGGCGGAGGTTGCAGAGAGCCAAGATTGCACCACTGCACTCCAGCCTGGGCAACAGAGCGAGACTCCATCTCAAAAAAAAAAAAAAAATTTCAGACAGAGAGTTCAAAATAGCTGTTTTGAGGAAACTCAAAGATAACACAAAGAAGAATTCAGAATTCCATCAGATAAGATTAACAAAGAGATTAAAATAATTAAAAATCAAGCAGAAATTCTGGAGTTAAAAAATGCAACTGACACACTGAAGAAAGCATCAGTCTTTTAATAGCAGAATTAATCAAGCAGAAAAATTAGTAAGAATGAAGACAAGTTATTTGAAAATACACAGTAAGAGTAGACAAAAGAAAAAGTGAAAAAGAATGAAGAGCACCTATAAAATATAGAAAATAGTCTCAAAAGGGGAAATCTAAGCATAACTGGCCTTAAAGAGAAGGTAGAGAAAGAGATGAGGTAGAAAGTTTATTCAGAGTTAGTAACAGAGAACTGCCCAAACTAGAGAAAGATATCAACATCCAAGCACAAGAAGGTTATAGAACACCCAGCAATTTTACCAAACGAATATCTAAAAGCATTTAATCATCAAACTTCTAAAGATCAGGGATAAAAGAAAGCATCCTAAAAGCACCAAGAAAAAAGAAGCAAATAACACACAAGAAAGCTCCATTACATCTTGCAGAAGACTTTTCAGTAGAAACCTTATAGGCCAGGAGATAGTGGCATGACATATTTAAAGTGATGACAGAAAATAACTTTTACCCTTAAACAGTGTATCCTGTGAAAATATCCTTTAAACATGAAAGAGAAATAAAGGCTTTCCCACACAAATGAAAGCTAAGAGATTTCATCAATACCAGACGTGTCCTATAAGAAATGCTAAAGGGAGTACTTCAATCAGAAAGAAAAGGACATTAGTGAGCAAAAAATAATCACTTGAAGGTACACAAGTAATACTAAGTACACTGAAAAACCAGAATACTATAACACTGTAACTGTGGTGTCTAAACTACTCTTAAGTAAAAAGACTAAACAATAAGGCAATAAAAAATAATAACTACATGTGGCTGGCAAAACGGCCAAATAGGAAGAGCTCCGGTCTGCAGCTCCCAGCAAGATCAATGCAGAAGGCAAGTGATTTCTGCGTTTCCAACTGAGGTACCTGGCTCATCTAATTGAAACTGGTTAGACAGTGGGAACAGCTCATGGAGGGTGAGCCAAAGCAGGGTGGAGCATTGCCTCACACGGGAAGCATAAGAGGTTGGGGAACTCCCCCCCCCTAGCCAAGGGAAGCACAAGGGGTTGGGGAACTCCGTCCTCTAGCCAAGGGAAGCCATGAAGGACTGTGCTGTGAGGAACAGTGCCCTCTGGCCCAGATACTATGCTATTCCCACAGTCTTCACAACCCACAGACCAGGAGATTCCCTCCAGTGCCTACACCACCAGGGTCCTGGGTTTCAAGCACAAAACTGGGCTGTCATTTGGGCAGACACCAAACTTTTCTTTTTCATAGCCCAGTGGCACCTGGAATGCCAGCAAGACAGAACTGTTCACTCCCCTGGAAAGGAAGCTGAAGCCAGGGAGCCAAGTGGTCTATATCAGTGGATCCCACACCACGGAGCCTAGAGAGCTAAGATCCACTGGCTTGAAATTCTTACTGCCAGCACAGCAGTCTGAAGTCGACTTGGGACTCTTGAGGTTGGTAGAGGGAGGGGCATCCACCATTACTGAGGGTTATTTAGGCAGTTTTCCCCTCACAGTGTAAACAAAAATGCCAGGAATTACAAACTGAACAGAACCCGCCACAGCTCAGCAAATTTGCTGTAACCAGACTGCCTCTTTAGATTCCTCCTCTCTGGGCAAGGCATCCCTAAAAGAAAGGCAGGACCCCCAGTCAGGGGCTTATAGACCAAACTCACATCTCCCTGGGAAAAGAACCTGGGGGGAGAGGCGGCTGTGGGTGCAGCATCAGCAGACTTAAACGTTCCTGTCTGTCAGCTCTGAAGAGAGCAGCAGATCTCCCAGCACAGTGCTTGAGCTCTGCTAAGGGACAGACTGCCTCCTCAAGTGGGTCCCTAACCCCTGTCCCTCTTGACTGGGAGGCACCTTCCAGCAGGGGTCGACAGACACCTCATACAGGAGAGCTCCGGCTGGCATCTGGTCAGTGCCCCTCTGGAATTAAGCTTCCAGAGGAAAGAACAGGCAGGAGTCTTTGTTCTGTAGCCTTCACTGGTGATACAGGCAAACAGGGTCTGGGATGGACCTCCAGCAAACTCCAGCAGAGCTGCAGCAGAGGGCCTGACTGACTGTTAGAAAGAAAACTAACAGAAAGGAATAGCATGAACATCAACAAAAGGAACATCCACACAGAAACTCCATCTGAAGCTCACCAACATCAAAGACCAAAGGTAAATAAATCCATGAAGATGAGGAAAAAGCAGCCAAAAAGGCTGAAAATTCTAAAAACCAGAAAGCCTCTTCTCATCCAAAGCAACACAACTTCTTGCCAGCAAGAGAACAAAACTAAACCAAGACTGAGTTTGACGAACTGACGGAAGTAGGCTTCAGAAGGTGGGTAATAAACTCCTCCAAACTAAAGGAGCATGTTCTAGCTCAATGCAAGGAAGCTAAGGACCTGGAAAAAAAGTTAGAGGAATTGCTAACTAGAATAACTCATTTAGAGAAGAACATAAATGACCTGATGGAGCTGAAAAACACAGCATGAGAACTTCATGAAGCATACACAAGTATCAATAGCTGAATCGATCATGCAGAAAAAAGGATAACAGAAATTGAAGATCAACTTAATGAAATAAAGCGTGAAGACAAAATTAGAGAAAAAAGAACAAAAAGAAATGAACAAAGCCTCCAAGAAATATGGGACTATGTGAAAAGAACAAACCTACATTTGATTGGTGTACTTAAAAGTGATGGAAAGAACGAAACCAAGTTGGAAAACACACTACAGGATATTATCCAGTAGAATTTCCCCAACCTAGCAAGACAGGCCAACATTCAATTTCAGGAAATACAGAGAACACCACTAAGATTCTCTTCAATAACAGCAACCCTGGGTTTGAAATTCTCCTCCCTCAGTCTCCCAAGTAGTGGGGATTACAGGTGCCTGCCACTACGCATGGCTAATTTTTGTATTTTTAGTAGAGATAGTGTTTTACCATGTTGGACAGGCTGTACTCAAACTCTTGACCTCAAGCAATCCATCTGCCTCAGCCTCCCAAAGTGCTGAGATTATAGGCGTGAGCCACTGTGCCCAGCCCAGACTTCCTCTTTAGGCCAGGCTCTGACACATCCCTCCTCAATGGGTGGAGACTCTCTGCCAGAATTTCAGCCACACCAGCCAGGGATTTAGGACCAGAACTCTGATCTCCCTGGGACTGAGCCCCTGGGTGGAAGGGTGGCCACAGTTTCCATGGATCAGCATAATTAGTCTTTCTCCCTGCTGGCTCTGAGGAATCTGGGTAGTCCAGACGAGGAGGATTCCCCCTCAGTGGAGTGCATCTCCTCCACCAAGGGGCAACTAGAGTGCTTTGTTAATCAGGTCCTGGATTCTGTATCTTCTGACTGGGTGAGACACCCCAACAGGGGTTGCCAGACACCTTATACAGGAGCATTCCTACTGACATAAGGTTGGCGCCCCTCTGGGAAAGAGATCTCAGAGGAAGGAGCAGGCAGCCATATTTGCTGTTCTGCAGCCTCCGCTGGTGACATCTCCAAGTGCAGGAGGGACCTGGATGAATAGACTTTGAAGTGGACCCCCAGCAAACCAAGAAGCCCTACAGAAGACGGGTCTTACTGTTAAAAGAAAAAAAAAAAAAACAACAAAACAGAAAGCAACAACAACTGCATCAACAAAAAAGCCCCCACAAAAAACCCCATCCAAATGTCAGCAGCCTCAAACATCAAAGCTAGATAAACTCATAAAGATTAGAAAGAATCAATGAAAAAATGCTGAAAACTCAAAAAGCCATAGTGCCTTTTCTTCAAATGACTTCAATACCTCTCCAGCAAGGGCACAGAGCTGGGCAAAGGCTGAGATGGATAAATTGACAGAAGTAGGCTTCAGAAGGTGGGTAATAAGAAACTTCGTTGAGCTAAAAAAGGATGTTCTAACTCAATGCAAAGATGCTAAGAACCATGATATAACATTACAGGAGCTGTTAACCAGAATAACCAGTTTAGAGAGGAACATAGATGACCTGATAGAGTTGAAAACACAACATGAGAACGTCAAATTGCAACCATAAGCATCAATAATTGAATAGACCAAGTAGAGGAAAGAATTTCTGAACTTGAAGACTATCTTGCTGAAATAAGACAAGCAGGCAAGATAAGAGAAAAAAGAATAAAAAGGAAAGAACAAAACCTCTTATAACAATGAGATTATGTAAAAAGACTGAACTTATGACTAATTGGGGTATGTGACAGAGAGAATGGAAACAAGTTGGAAAACATACTTCAGAATATCATCCAAAAGAACTTCTGCAACCTAACAAGACAGGCAAATATTCAAATTCGGGAAACCCAGAAAACCCCAATAAGATACTCCATGAGAAGATCAATGCCAAGACACATAATGATCAGATTGTCCAGGATCAAAATAAAAACAAATGTTAAGGGCAGTCAGAGTAAAAGGCCAAGTCACCTACCAAGGGAAGCCAATCAGACTAAGAGTGGACCTCTCAGCAGAAACCATACAAACCAGAAGAGATTGGGAGCTAATATTCAACATTCTCAAAGAAAAGAATTTCCAACCCAGAATTTCATATCTGGCCAAACTAAGCTTCATAAGTGAAGAAGAGATAAAGTCCTTTTCAGACAAGAAAATGCTGAGGTAAGTCATCACCACAAGGCCTGCCTTGTAAGAGCTCCTGAATGAAGCACTAAATATGAAAAGGAAAAACTGTTACCAGCCACTGCAAAAACACATTGAAGTACAAAGGCCAATGACACTATGAAGCAACTACATCAACAAGTCTGCAAAATAACCAGATAGCATCATGATGAAAGGATCAAATTTGCACATAACAATATTAACCTTAAATGTAAATGAACTAAATGCCCCAATTAAGACACAGAATGGCAAGCTGAATAAGCATGACCCATCAGTTTGCTGTATTCATGTGCAAAGACACAAATAGGCTCAAAATAAAGGGATGAAGGAAAATTTACCCAGCAAATGGAAAGCAGAAAAAATGGGTGGCAATCCTAGTTTCTGACAAAACAGTTTAAACCAACAAAGATTAAAAAAAAGAAGGACATTAAGAATGGTAAAGGGATCAATTCAACAAGAAGAGTTAACTGTCCTAAATATATATGCACCCAATATCAGAGCACCCAGACTCATAAAACAAGTCCTTAGAGATCTACAAAGAGACTCACACTCCCACACAATAATAGTGGGAGACTTTAACACCCCACTGTCAATATTATATAGACCATTAAGACAGAAAATTAACAAAAATTTTCAGGACTTGAACTCAGCTCTGGATCAAGTGGACCTGATAGATATTGACAGAACTCTCCACCCACACACAACAGAATATACATTCTTCCCTGTGCCACATGGCCCTTACTCTAAAATTCATCACATAAATGGAAGTAAAAAATTCCTCAGCAAATGCAAAAAAACTGATATTATAACAAACAGTCGCTCAGACCATAGTGTGATCAAATTAGAACTCAAGATTAAGAAACTCACTCAAAACCACACAACTACATGGAGATTGAACAACCTGCTCCTAAATGACTACTGGGTAAATAATGAAATTAAGGCAGAAATTAAAACTTTCTTTGAAACCAATGAGAACAAACAGACAATGTATCAGAATCTCTGGAATGCAGCTAAAGCAGTGTTAAGAGGGAAATCTATAGCACTAAATGCCCATATCAAAAAGCTAGAAAGGACTAGGCACAGTGGATCATGCCTGTAATCCCAGCAATTTGGGAGGCTGAAGTGGGTGGATCACTTGAGGTCAGGAGTTTGAGAGCAGCTTGGCTCACACGGTGAAACCCGGTCTCTACCAAAAATACAAAAAAGCTGGGTGTGGTGGTGTGTGCCTGTGGTGGCATGTACTCAGGAGGCTGAGGCATGAGACTCACTTGAATCCAGGAGGCAGTGGTTGCAGTGAGTGGAGGTTGTGCCACTGCACACCAGCCTGGGTGACAAAGTGGGATTCCATCTCAAAAAAAGCTAGAAAGATCTCCAATCAGCACCATAACATCACAACTAAAAGAACTAGAGAACCAAGATCAAACAAACTCCAAAGCTAGCAGAAGACGATAAACAACCAAGATCAGAGTAGAACTGAAGGAGGTAGAGACATGAAAAACTGTTGAAAAAAATCAATGAATCCAGGAGCTGAATTCCTGAAAAAAATAATAAAATAGATAGACCTCTAGCTAGACTAATAAAGAAGAAGAAGAGAGAAGAATCAAATAGATACAATAAAAAATGATAAGGGAGATATCACCACTGAACCCCACAGAAACACAAAGAACCATCAGAGAATGCTGTTTAATGTAAACACCTCTTGGCAAATAAACTAAAAAAATTAATAAATTCCTGGACACAAACACCCTCCCAAGACTGAACAAAGAAGAAGTTTAATCTCTGAATAGAACAATAACAAGTTTTGAAATTGAGACGGTAATAAACAGCCTATCAATCAAAAAAGTCCACGACCAGATGGATTTAGAGCTCAATTCCACCAGAGGTACAAAGAGGAGCTGTTACCATTTCTTCTGAAACTATTCTAAACAATTGAAAAGGAGAGACTTCTCCATAACTCATTTCATGAGGCCAGCATCATCCTGATACCAAAACCTGGCAGGGATACAACAAGAAAAGAAAACTTCAGCCCAATATCCCTGATGAATATCAATGCAAAAATCCTCAGTAAAATACTGGCAAAGAAAATCCAGCAGCACATCAAAAAGCTAATTCTCCACAATCAAGTCAGCTTATCCCTCGGATGCAAGGCTGGTTCAACATAGGCAAATCAATCAACCTAATTGATCACATAAACAGAACTAAAGACAAAAACCACATGATTATCTCAATAAACACAGAAAAGGCGTTGAATAAAATTAAACATCCCTTTATGTTAAAAACTCTCAGTAAACTAGGTATTGAAAGAACTGCATCAATATAATAAGAGCCATTCATGAAAGCTGGAAGCATTCCCTTTGAAAACTGGCACAAGACAAGGATGTCCTGTCTCATCACTCCTATTCAATATAGTATCGGAAGTTCTGGCCACGGCAATCAGGCAAGAGAAAGAAATACAGGGTATTCAAATAGGAAGAGAGGAAGCCAAACTGTTTCTGTTTGCAGATGACATAATTCTATATCTAGAAAACCCCATCATCACAGCCCAAAAGCTTCTTAAGCTAATAAGCAACTTCAGCAAAGTCTCAATGATATGGTTTGGCTGTGTCTCCACCCAAACCTCATCTTGAATGGTAGCTCTCATAATCCCCACATGGGAGGGACCCTGTTGGAGGTAACTGAATCATGGGGACAGGTTTTTCCCATGCTGTTCTTATGATAGTGAATAAGTCTCAAGAGATCTGATGGTTTTACAAAGGGCAGGTCCACTACACATGTGCTCTTACCTGCTACCATGTAAGACATGCCTTTACTCCTCCTTTGCCTTCCACTATGATTGTGAGGCCTTCCCAGCCAGGTGGAACTGTGAGTCCATTAAACCTTTTTCCTTTATAAATTACCTAGACTCAGGCATTTCTGTTTTTCCTGAGATGGAGTTTTGCTCTTGTTGCCCAGGCTGGAGTGCAGTGGCATGATCTCAACTCACTGTAACCTCAGCCACCTGGGTTCAAGCAATTCTCATGCCTCAGACTCCTGAGTAGCTGAGACTACAGGCACCCACCACCACACCCAGCTAATTTTTAGTAGATACTGGCTTTCACCATGTTGGCCAGACCGGTCTCAAACTCCTGACCTCAGGTAATCTGCCCACCTTGGCCTTCCAAAGTGCTAGATTACAGGCATGAGCTGAGCAACCATATCTAGCCATCAAGTATTTATTCATAGCAGTATGAAAATAGACTAATACAGTCAATTTGTACCAGTAGAGTGGGTACTGCTATTATGATACCTGAAAATGTGGAAGCAACTTTTGTACTGGGTAATAAGTAGAGGTTGCAACAGTTTTGAGGGCTCATAAGAATGTAGGAAAATGTGGGAAAGTTTGAAACTTCCTAGAGACTTATTCAGTGGTTTTGACCAAAATGCTAATAGTGATATGGACAATAAGGTGGTCTTGATGGAGATAAGGAATTTGTTGGGAACTGGAGCAAAGGTGACTCTTGTTATGCTTTAGCAAAGAGATGGGTGGCATTTTGCTCCTGCCCTAGAGAAGTGTGTAACTTTGAAGTTGAGAGAGATGATTTAGGGTATCTGACAGAAGAAATTTCTAGTCTGTAAAGCATTCAAAAGGAAGCAGAGCATAAAAGTTTGAAAAATTTGAAGCCTGACAATGCAATAGAAAAGAAAAACCCATTTTCTGGGGAGAAATTCAAGCCTGCTGTAGAAATTTGAGTAAGTAACAAGGAGCTGAATGTTAATCACCAAGACAATGGGGAAAATATCTCCAGGCCATGTCAGAGACCTTCATGGCAGACCCTCCCATCACAGGCCCAGAGGCCTAGGAGGGAAAAATGGTTTCCTAGGTCGGGCCCAGGGCCCCCCTGCTGTGTGCAGCCTAGGGACTTGGAGACCGGTGTCCCAGCCTCTTTAGCCATGGCTAAAAGGGGCCAAGGTACAGCTTGGGCTGTGGCTTCAGAGGGTGCAAGCCCCAAGCCCTGGCAGCTTCCATGTGGTGTTGAGCCTGTGGGTGCACAGCAGTTCACGAACTGAGGTTTGGGAATCTCTGCATAGATTTCAGTGGATGTATGGAAATATCTGGATGTTCAGGCAGAAGTTTGCTGCAGGGGCAGGGCCCTCATGGAGAACCTCTGCTAGAGCAGTGTGGAAGGCAAATGTGTGGGGGGGGGGGAGCCCTCACACAGAGTCCCCACTGGGGCACTGCCTAGTGGAGATGTGAGAAGAGGGCCACTCTCCTTTAGAACTCAGAATGGTAGACCCACTGACAGCTTTCACCATGTGCCTAGAAATGCTGCAGAAACTCAAAACTAACCCATGAAGGCAGCTGGGAGGGGGCTATATGCTTCCAAGCCACAGACATGGAGCTGTCTAAGGCCATAAGATCCCACTGTTTGCATCAGCATGAACTGGATGTGAGACATGGGGTCAAAGGAGACCATATTGGAACTTTAAGGTTTATAACAGCTCTATTGGATTTTGGACTTCCATGGAGCCTGTAGCCTCTTTGTTTTGGCCAATTTCTCCCATTTGGAAGGGGTGTATTTGCCCAATGCCTGTACCCCCATTGTATCTAGGAAGTAACTAATTTACTTCTGATTTTACAGGCTCATAGGTGGAAGGGACTTGTTTCAGATGAGACTTTGGACTATGGATTTGTTAGTTAATGCTAGAATGAGTAAAGACTTTGGGAGACTGTTGGGAAGGCATTATTGGTTTCAAAATGTGAGAATATGAGACTTGAAAGGGGCCAAGGGTGGAATGATGTGGTTTAGTTTTGTCCCTACCTAAATCTCATCTTGAAATATAGCTGCCATAATCATCATATGTGGTGGGAGGGACCCATTGGGATGTAATTGAATCATGGGAGTGGGTTTTTACCATGCTGTTCTCATGATAGTGAATAACTCTGAAAAGATCTGATGGTTTTAAAAAAGGCAGTTCCCCTGAACATGTCATGTCAGATCTGCCTTTGCTCCTCCTTCACCTTCCACCATGATTATGAGGCCTCCTCAGCCATGTGAAACTGTGAGTCCACTAAACCTCCTTGCTTTATAAACTACCCAGCCTCAGGCATGTCCTTATAGCAGCATGAGAAAGGACCAATACCCTCAGGATACAAAATCAGTGTGCAAGAATCACAGGCATTCCTATACATCAACAATAGACAAGCAGAGAAACAAATCATAAATGAACTCCCATTCACAGTAGCTACAAAGAGAATAAAATACCTAGGAATACTGCTAACAAGGGAAGTGAAGGACCTCTTCAAGGAGAACTACAAACCACTGCTCAAAGAAATCACAGAGAACACAAACAAATGGAAAAACATTCCATGCTCATGGATAGGAAGAATCAATATCGTGAAAATTGCCACACTGCCCAAAGTAATTTATAGATTCCATGCTATTCCCATTACACTATCATTGACATTCTTTACAAAAGTAGAAAAAAAACTAAAATTCGTATGGAACCAAAAAAGAGCCTGTATAGCCATGACAATCGTAAGCAAAAAGAATGCTGGAGGCATCACATCATGCCACCCAACTTCAAACTATACTACAAGGCTACAGTAACCAAAAGGGCATGGTGTTGGTACAAAAGCAGATACATAGACCAAGGAAACAGAATAGAGATCTCAGAAATAAGACCACACATCTACAACCATCTGACCTTCAACAAACTTGACAAAAACAAGCAATGGGTAAAGGAGTCCCTATTCAATAAATGGTGCTGAGATAACTGGCTATCTACATGCAGAAGATTGAAACTGGACCCCTTCCTTATACCATATACAAAAATTAACTGAAGATGGTTTAACGACTTAAATGTAAAACCTCAAACTATATAAACCCAGGAAGACAACCTAAGCAATACCATTCAGGACATAGACATGAGCAAAGATTTAATGACAAAGACACCAAAAGCAACGGCAACAAAAGTAAAAATTGACAAGTGTGATCTAATTAAAATAAAGAGCTTCTGAACAGCAAAAGAAACTATCATCTGAGTGAACAGACAACGTACAGAATGGGAGAAATTTTTTGCAATCTCTCCATCTGACAAAGGTCTGATATCCAGAGTCTACAAGGAACTTAAATAAATTTACAAGAAAAAAAAGTTATAAGTGGGAAAAGAACATGAAGACATTTCTCAAAAGTAGACATTCACATAGCCAAGAAACAGATGAAAAAAGGCTCAATAGCACTGATCATTAGAGAAATGCAAATCAAAACCACAATAATATACCATCTTATGCCAGTCAGAATGAAAATTATTAAAAAGTCAAGAAACAACAGATACTGGTGAGGCTGTGGAAAAATAGGAATGCTTTTACACTGTTGGTGGGAATGTAAATTAGTTTAACCATTGTGGAAGGTAGTGTGGCAATTCCTCAAAGACCTAGAAGCCAGAAATACCATTTGACCCAGCAATCCCATTACTGGGTATGTATCTAAAGGAATATAAATCATCCTATTATAAAGATACATGCAGGCATATATTTATTACAGCACTATTCACAATAGCAAAGACATGGAATCAACCCAAATGCCCATCAACCCAAATGCCCAGATAGACTGGATAAAGTAAATGTGGTATACGTACACCATGGAATACTATGCAGCCATAAAAAGGAATGAGATTACGTACTTTGCAGGCACATGGATACAGCTGGAAGCCATTATCCTCATCCAACTAACACCAGAACGAAAATTAAACACTGTGTGTTCTAACTTATAAGTGGGAGCTGAACAATGAGAACACATGGACACAGGGAGGGGAACAACACACACTGGGGCCTGTTGGGGGGTGGGAGGAGGGAGAGCATCATGATAAATAGTTAATACATGTGGGGCTTAATACCTAGGTGATGGGTTGATACGTGCAGCAAACCACCATGGCACATGTTTACCTATGTAACAAACCTGCCCGTCCTTCACATGTATTCCAGAGCTTAAAATAAAATAAAATTAAAATTAACAAAGAAAACAAGTAATGAGTTCAAAGCCATAATAAAAAGTCTCGAATGACCCTGCAGCAAAGTGAAGCCAATGACCCTGATGGCTTCACTGCTGAGTTCTACCAAACATTTAAAGAACAAATACCACTACTACTCCAACTATTCTAGTAAATAGAGGAGAAGAAAATACTTCCAATCTCATTCTACAAGGCCAGTATTGTTACCCTGATACCAAAACCAGACAATGACACATCAAAAAAGAAAACTATATCCTAATATGACTGATGAATATTGATGCAAAAACCCTCAACAATATACTAGCAAACAAAATTCAAAACACATTCAAAAGAGCATTCATCATAACTAAGTGAGATTTATCCCAGGGATGAAAGGATGGTTCAACATATGCAAATCAATCAATATCATACATTATATCAATAGAATAAAGGACAAAAACCATGTGGTCATTTCCACAGATGCTTAAAAAGCACTGAATAAAATTCAACATTCCTTCATGATAAAAATTCTCACAAAACTGGGGCTAGGAGGAAAATACCTCAACATAATAAAAGCCATCTATGACAGACCAAAAGTTAGTAACATACTGACTGAGGAAAAATGGAAAGCATTTCCTCTAAGACCTGAAACATAACAAGGATATCCACTATCACCACTGTTATTCAACACATTACTGGGAGTCCTAGCTAGAGCAATCAGACAAAAGAAAGAACTAAAGGACATCAAAATTGGAAATGCAGAGGTCAAATTATCCTTATTTGCAGATGATACGGTCTTATATTTGGAAAAACCAAAGACTCCACAAAAAACTATTAGAGCTGAAAAACAAATTCACTCAAGTTGCAGGATATGCTATCAATATACAGAAATCAGTAGTATTTTTATATGCCAACAGCAATTTGAAAATGAAATCAAGAAAATAATTCCCATTTACAATAGCTATAAATAAAATTAAATACCTAGGAATTAGCTTAACCAAAGAAGTGAAATATCTGTGTAATGAAAACTATACAAAAAAATTGAATAGGACACCAAAAAATGGAAAGATATTCCATTTTAATGGATTGCAAGAATCAATATTGTTAAAACGTCCATACTACCCAAATAAATCTACAGATTCAATGTAATCTCTATCAAAATATCAATGATGTTACTCACAGAAATAGAAAAAAAAAATCCTAAAGTTTATCTGGAAGTACTACAGACCTAGAATAGCAAAAGCTATCCTGAGCAAAAAGAACAAATCTGAAGGAATCACACTGTTATTAATTTCTCAAATTATACTATAGAGCTATAGTAACCAAAAGAGCATTGTGTTGTCACAAAAAACAGATATATATCAGTGGAACAGAAGAGAGAACCTAGAGAAAATCCATACATCCACAGTGAACTCATTTTGGACAAAAGTGCCAAGAATATACACTGGAGAAAGGAGAGTCTCCTCAATAAATGGTGCTGGGAAACTCGATATCCATATACAGAAAAATGAAACTTGATCCCCCATCTCTTGCCATATACAAAAATCAAATCAAAATGGATTAAAGACTGAAATCTAAGATCTCAAGCCATGAATCTACTAACAGAAAACCTCAAGGAAACTCTCCAGGACATCAGTCTGTGCAAGGATTTCTAAAGTAATACTCCACAAGCACTGACAACCAAAACAAAAATGGACAAATGGGATCACATCAAGCTAAAAAGCTTCTGTAAAGCAAAAGAAACAACAAAGTGAGGAGACAACCCACAAAATAGGAGAAAATATTTGCAAAATACCCATCTGACAAGGGATTAAGAACCAGAAAATATAAAGAGCTCAACCAACTTTACAGGAAGAAATCTAATAATCCAAATAAAAAATGGGGCATAGATCTGAACAGACATTTCTCAAAACAAGACATACAAATGGCAAACAGGTACAATGGCTCAACATCATCAATCATTAGAGAAATGCAAATCAAACTACAACGAGATATCAACTCACCCCAGTTAAAGTGGCTTTTATCTAAAAGACGGGCAATAACAAATCCTGGTGAGAATATGGAAAAAAGGGAATCCTCCTACACTGTTGGTGGGAATATATTATACATTAGTACAATCACTATGCAGAACCGTTTGTAGGTTCCTCAAAAAACTAAAGATAGCAACTAGCTATCTTTAGCAATACATCTAGCAATCCCACTGCTGGGTATATACCCAAAAGAAAGGAAACCAGTACACTAAAGAGATACTGGCATTCTTAGGTTTATCGCAGCACTATTCATAATAGCCAGGATTTGGAAGGAACCTACCTGTCCATCAGTAGGTAAACAGATACAGAAAATGTGGTACATTTACATAATGGAGTGCTATTCAGCCGTAAAAAAAATGAGATCCTGTTATTTGCATCAACATGCATGGAACTGGAGGTCATTATATTAAGTGAAATAAGCCAGGCATGGAAAGACAAACTTTACATGCTGTCACTTATTTGTGGAAGCTAAAAATAAACACAATTTAACACATGGAGATAGACAGTAGAAGGATGGTTACCAGAGGATGTTAAGAGTAGTGTGTGGGTGGGGGGTTGTGGGGGAAATGAAGATGGTTAATGGTTACAGAAAAAAAACAGAAAGAATGAGTAAGGCCTAGTATTTGCTAGCCCATCGAACTGACTATAGTAAAACATAATTTACTACAGCCATTTAGTAAATATAGTAAATACTGTAACCATAGTAAAACCTAATTCACTACATAATTTGCTATAGTCACAATATTTACTATATTTTAATATACATAATTGTAAAATAAGTAAAAAATATAATTAAATTATAACACAAAGGATTAATGCTTGAGGTAACAGCTACCCCATTTACCCTGATGTGGTTATTACTCATTGCATTCCTGTATTAAGATATCTCATGTAACCATAAATATATGTACCTACCATGTATCAACAAAAATTAAAAATAAATAATATTTTTAAAAGATTATAATGGAGTAGAAAAATACCCATCACCTAGTGACACTCTAGCTGCCACAATGCTGTAGTGCAATGCGTTATTTTTTCTCTGTTTAGATATGTTTGTACACAGAAATACCACTGTGCTACAATTTTCTACAGTATCCAGTACAGTAACATGCTGTGAGGTTTGTAGCCTAGGAGCAATAGGTTATACCATACAGCCTAAGCGTGTAGTAGGCTATATCATCTATACTTGTACTTTGTGCAAGTACACTATATGATGTTGGCACAAGGGTTAAATTTCCTAAGAACACATTTCTCAGAAAGTATCCCTATTTTTAAGCGATGTGTGACTGTATGGAATAATAGCCAAAACTTTCAAAATTTGATGACAAACATTAATCTATACATCCAAGGAGCTCAACAAACTCCAAGTAGGATAGATTCAAAGAGATCCACACCTAAACACATTATATATCTATGATGAATTCATCTGAAATTATTTCATTTATATGATAATGTAAGATTAGAGAAAAGAGGTTAGCGAGAATAAAGTGAAGAGAAAAATAAAGGGGGAAAGTTAATACATTTGGACAATCTAAAGATCAAGGCTGTGGTATTTAGTATATGAGAGCACCTGGAAGCAAATTTCCGGAAAGCTGTACAAAGCATACATAGTAAAGACCACTCCCACTTCAAGAATGTACTGACATTTGGAATAGGGGTCTGATATTGAGCTATTGCCAAACACTGGTCTTAAGATTTGTAGGCCACATAATTGAACTATTCGCTTTTCAGAATGTTTTCCTTTGTGGATTATTTGAAATAATTATTTGATATTTTCTTTTTAACCTCATTATGACTTTCCATGGTCTCTTGACATGTACAGGTGAACCTCACTTAAAAAAATCATAATAATCCATTCTGAAACTTGATAGAAAATATTTTAAAATCTCCTAGTGCTTGGGATTATTTGTACCACTGCTTTTCTCTATTGTCATGAATAATGGGGAAATGATCATACATTGATACTCAAACACATCTCTAATTAACATACCAATGACATATCCCCAACATTATATATGCATGTATAAACTCATAAGTACTCACCATTGAACTGTATCACATTTGCTAATGCCTGCCAGGCTCAACCATAACTCTTGACCTTTAAGAACTTAAATGCATGTATTTCCAATGGCATAGTTTTTATGTAAGTCACTCTATAATTAAAGGACTACTCATTTCCACATCACCTTACCTTACACTCATTGTGGATAAACACTCTCTACTCCCCAGTGGAGCAACACCACACAAACTCAGAGGGAAGAGCAAAGAAGGAGAAGTGGAAATCAAATGTAACTTCCACAGACAGACTGAACCACCCTCTTTCACCAGCAATGGAAATCATAGCTCAGCATTGTGCCATTCATGAATTTCATGTGATGGCCTAACAGAAGAGGGAAGGAGAAAACTGGGGCCAGTTTTCCAAGACATTGCCAATATTTGCCCTTGGTTATAACATTTGGTAATTCCCAAAGCCCGGGTCCTACATTACAAACCTTAAAATTCTGTGCTCCACAGATAGAGGCTTTACAGAGGTTCACAATTACTTTAGGGCCACAATGAATGCAAGCAATTGTTATCCCACTCTTTGTTTCTATTCAAATAGCAGCATTTTGGTAAAGCCTAATGGAATGAGCATCGTTTGTTATCTCTAATGTCAAAGTTGAAAAGATTAATCACTATTAATCAATGGAAATTAGGAGTAGGAAAGAAATTATTATCATACAAAATGAAAGGGGCTTAAATTGGAGCCCAAATACAAAACTGCAAACACATACCCAGATGCTCAGGCATTCCTTCTGCACATCAAATGACTGTACTTCTTCTTTCCATATACATTGCTCTCTCCTTAGATCCCTCGCATTCCCAACTTCAGTGACTGGGTTTGTCACAGTATCCTCTGACACATAAGGAGTACAACAGTCGGAGAAGAGCTGAAACAACCATCATGAACACCATCCCTCACCCCTCATCTCAGCTCTTCCTATCTAAGAGAAACAACCCAAGCCATCTCTAGCCCCAAAAGCACTTCTGCAGACAGCTTCTAGGCACTTCTCACCAGATGTATGCCCTAAAACTGACAGTAAACCCTCAAGTAAGAATTGAGGCCTATAAAGTAGGAATTGCTAGAGAGTCAGAAGAAAGATAGAGACAAAAAGACACACCCAGGTGAGTGTTGGCAGATGTTTCTGTGTTTTCAGGCATCTGTGCTATAACTACAACCTTTCGGGAGCCTGGTACCCCAAGTGAGTCTCCCCTCAAGTTCACTGTAAAGCACAATTATTTCTTCATAGCACAGTGATACTTTTAAGGTGCTCTGAGGGCTTTCCTACACTTACTTAAATGGATAAATTCCAACACACACACACACACACACACACACACACACACACACACACACACACAGAGCAAGTACAGGGAAAAAGGTAGAGACTAAATAAAAATAACTTCTCTGGGACCCAGGCTTCTTCACTTAAACCAATGTTTCTCAATCTAGGTACTGTTGACATCTTGGGTCAGGTACTTTTTTTGTATGTGTGGTGTAGGGAAGAGCTGCCCTGTGAATTGCAGGGAGTTTGGAAGCATCTGTGGTCTCTACCCACTAGAAGCCAGTAGCAACCCCCAACCCAGTTGTGACTGAAAATGTCTCCAGGCATTGCCAAATGAGCTAAATGGCAAAATTTCTGACCTTGAGAAGCACGGCCTCAGACCAAAAACATTCCCAGAGCCTGGCTCCAATCAGCATGTAAATTGCCACATTACAAAAATAGATGCAGGATTAACTAGTTACACTTAGCAGTCCTTTTAGTACACAGTCAAGGAGACGGTTATGGGTTTTCATGACTACAAGTCTCTGAGCAACAGGAAAGAGCCTCTGCCACCTAGTAATGAGTCTTTTCTGTGACGGCCTAATCTCGGATTGTCTTGGCTTCCTTTTCAACATAGTCTCCCATGTAGTATTCAAACACCAAGTGACCCAGTTGAGCCCCTCCATGTGTGATTTCCTGCTGAACAATTTCTCACATTTCCTCTCTCAGCAAACTTTCATATTTGCTAAGAAAATTCCTATATATACTCAGTTTCCAAAAAAATAGCAGGAAAAAAATTAGGCCAGGGAACTGATGGTGGATGAAGTGTAGTGAAACAGATTCATTTAGAAACTTTATTGACTCTGCCCTTAGCTCTATGGTCTTGAGCTAGAATGGGTAATAATCCATGCCCTGCTTATATAGTGAGGTGTGGAGAGGATCATCCAAGATAATGGATGTGAAAATACATTGAAAATTATAAAGCACTATAACATTATTAAGTGTTTATTATTTCCATTAACGCCCAGATCTGCAAAATTGAGAGGCAGAAATAAGCTGTGAGGGACAGGATGCAATATTTTCATTTCCAAGGCCAAAGTAGAATGGTAGAAACAAATGGAATGGGATGGGAAAGCAACTTATTGTGCTTTGAAAATGAAAATCACAGTGAGATGAATGAACACCAAGTACACACTGCTCTTGAGTCTGCTTAGTTTTCTTCTCTTTGTCTAATGTTTCAGGTCCTTCTTGACCTCATCTCTCTCTCTCTCTCTTCCTCTCTCTCTCTCCCGCTCAAAAATGTACTTAGTTTCTCCCTTCTCCCCACAGCTCAGTACAACACACATTCCAGTTCTTGTCCCATGAGCCTCTAACCCCATTTTGGTTGCATTTCCAATGACTCTGATCCTGTTCTAGGACTTTGATCCTAGACCTACAAGTCTTTCTCAACCAAATACAAGAGAAATATGCATTCAATGTAAGGAAGATGTTCCTAATAGAGAAAGTATGAGTCACACTTTATAGACAGTATTAAAACTGAATACCCATCTACCTTTATTAATTGGGTACAACGTTATTTTGAGGAAAAACCATAAACTAGAAGAGAATGAGGGCCAGAAAAGGCCAAGAAAACTCAAAAGCTCTATTTTATGGCACTTGGAAATTGAAAACTGGTTTGAAAAAAGTATTAAGGAACCCAGGCACAGGCACTTTAAAGAGTCCTAGACAAAAATAAAAAAACGTAAAAAGAGAAACTCCAATATTAAATAATGCAGGTATGCCCTAAAATGCATTATGAATTATGTACATATCATCAAACACATTCTTAATTCCTAAGTAGACATTTTAATATTTTTGCAAAAATACTCAACAGAACCCACAGCCACAAGGGCAAATACACCCTCCACAGCCACATTTGGGCATTTCGAAACTCAGAAACTAAATCTCCAACTCTTTCAGGACATACATCAGAGAGACAATGCCTAAATACTGAATGGCCAAGAATGAAAACACAAGAGATGGTGAGAACTGTGGCCACAGTCATCATTTGAAACTTTGACTCTGCTCACCAGACCAGGGAGTGGCACACAGGAGGGGACCAAGCAGAACAGTGACAAGGCTCCACACTGTCACTGCATCCTGCAGCAGACATGCTGCCACTGCTACAAAGTAAATAAGGGGAGAAAAAAAATCCCTTTCTCAAAACAGACCTAGAGTGGGTGTGTGGCTTTGATCTGACAGTCTCATTTTACTTCAGTGCTTTTGGAGAGGATGGAGAGGAGGAAAGGGAGAGAGGAGGAGGTGAGAGAAAAAACAGAGCCATTTTTGTAATTAAATTTCAGAATCTTTTCATTATGCAGTTTCAATTCATTGAAAGTTTTTTTCCTTCCAGCCCCACTCCTTCCTTAAAACTCTTGCTCCACTTGCTACCCTCTCCTGTGTGAACACACACACATACATATGCACACACACACATACACAGTGTTGCCCTTGATAAGAATCAAAGCAGGAAGAGCAGCTCCGCCTCAGTACTGGCCTTTGTAACCAGGGATGTAAACAATATTCAAGAGGGGTTTTTTTTTAGCCTTCAGAACAGTTTAACAAAATGGTGCAGTTCCACATTTATTAGAGAAAAGCCTAAAGGAAACTAAAATGCTTAATAGGTACAAATATTGTGCTACTGCTACAATCAATAAATAATGGCAAAGTGAAAGAATGGCAGTGCATGGCAACATACTGAATGATGTTGCTTCTGGTAATCCTCCAGTGAAAGCCTTTGTGAAGTTTTATGCTGCTAATCACATTAAATTGACCTCTGAGGGCCAGGACATAATGTCCTGTTATTATTGCTGTATTTGTTTGTTTTGCTATTTAATGGCTCCCATTTTTAAGTTTAACTTAAATTAGGGGATGGTTCAGAAAAAACCCAAGCAACTCAAGGTCTGACTTGATGAATCCATTTAGGAATGAGTATGAGATTTGGACACAGATGCTTAGGCCTCTGGCCAAGAAGAAATTATTGCTGTGGAACATGAGACTGGAGAGGCCAGGGCTTCAGTTTTGAATTAATCAAGCTGCGTTCTCTAGACATTTGATTCAGTCTCTTCTACTTCTCTAATAGGGCTCCTTTTCCTTCACCTTTTCACAGCTCAACCTGGAGGGAAGTAATAAAGAACACAATGCAGAAATGTGGATGATGTTCTCAAGCTGGGTTATGACAAAAAATTTCCACAGTGTCAGCAATGCTGGCATTTACAAGGAGACATTTTAAGAAAAGTTTTACCAAGTCCTATATATTTTTTTCTCTCAGAAATTCTATAAAGCAAAATTCGTTGACTTGGCCACAGACAATAAAGCCTAATTAGTTCTGTAAGGTTGCTTAATGTTTAAACCTATCATCGGACAGCCCTACAGACCCAAATAAATTTTCTCAATTCAAAGCCTCAATGCAGAGGGACAAAAGCTAAACACAAGATGGAAAGAAATCAATTTCCCTTTAACATGGGCATCAGGGGAAAACAAAAACCTGAGGAGGGAAAACAGAAATTTGTTACAGGGCTTCCAGGACTTTACAGGGCTCTGGGAAACTAACCAAAGATCTTACATAGGTCTAATAAAACATCTAAATTTTTCTTTCCATGTACTCAGGTCACTTAACACATATTATTTTCCTCATTCTCCCCATATCCTGGTAAAGCAGGAGAGGCACGTATTTTACGTCCATAACTCTAATATAGTCCTAGAGGCTTTGTCCTCCTGTCAATCTGAAAGGTTTCACTACAGAGTTATAGATACATATATACATATTGCTTAAACAGAGTTGAAATGCTGCCTCTAATTCAATCTCTTCATCAAAGCTCAGATCCACAGAACAATGATCAACTTTGCATTCATTTTCTAACATCAGCCACTTCATTTGAATGGCACTATTTTAATGACAATAAATGTTGCATGGGCACCATGAAGCGAGAAACATCACCCTGCATTAATACCCCATCTGCCTGCCATCTCCCTAAGATCCTGAGACATGTTTCAAAGCGAGCATAGGAGAATTTACACCTAATTAAAACCACAGGGGGAATGGAATATCAGAGGCAGAATTTACTTTCTTTCTACGAATTAGAGTATTTTTGAGGCATCAGACTAGTCTGTCCACAAGACTTGCTGAGGAGGAAAGGACACAGAGAGAGGGAATATGTATGTATAGAAAAAGAAATGGGCAAGGACCGGGAGCTAGACAGTAGTGTTTAAAAATAAGGATGCTGACTTAGGTCTTAAGGAATAAGAGTACTAGAAAATAGACTGATTTCTGTCCCTAAAATTTTCTGTTTCCTCCTACATCCCTAAACCCTGTGACTACTCTTCCAGTGGAATCAGAAAATATATTTTAAAAAGCTGTGGAAGAAGTGACACCAAACAGTTAAAGGATAAAGAAACAAGAGTCTAAGTAATCCACCAAGCAGATGACATCAGATAACAGAAAATGGAAGGTATCTTATTTTATCATTCAAGAAGCTAAGGCACAAGGAGGAAAATGACCTTGTTTTGTTTCCTTCTAGTTTACTGTCTATCTTTGCCACCTCATTCTTAGTCCTCATGCTACAGAACAAATAGAGAGCTGAAAATTTAAAAAGGTTTCCTTGTTTTTCATCCTCACCTTTTTAAAAGACTGCAAGGGTTCCTCTGATGAGGGAGGTAAGATCTGTATAGACCATCTCATGCGTGACCTTAAAGTCACAGCTAAACAAGCCGTTTTATTTTGTGTGCAATGGTAAAATTATTATATTTAATCTTGTACACTCCACAAACAACGGAGAGAAAGAAGAAATGAAAGGGAAGATGAGGCTATTCAGCACCGAAGATGGAGATGGAAAAACTCTATTTAGGCAAGTTGGAAGATTTTAAAAATATTCAGCACACATGTACACACAGTGCCTAGATGATGTGGAATTTTTTTTCTGAAAGTCTAATCTTGGGCTCATAAGACGCTTGCAGAAATTATAGTGTCCTAAATTTATGCTAAGTTGCCCAACCACCAGGATCAGACAGGGCCATCTGGACCTGGAGTCACGACCTGGCTGTCCCATTAACTTAGATATACCCCCATCTAGGAAAGAGTATGTTAATCCAATTTACAGTGAATAATCCTTTTGTGGTTGAGGGAAGATAAAAAAGTTCAAGTTTCCAAAACAGTTGACTTTTTGAAAAGTTAAGGAAAATAGACAAACCTTTAGCCAGACTGAGATAAAAAGCACCAGGCATCGTGGCTCACACCTGTAATCCCAGAACTTTAGGAGGTTACAGCAGGCACATCACTTGACTCCAGGAGTTCAAGACCAGCCTGGCCAAATAGTGAAACCCTTTCTCTACTAAAAGTACAAAAAAAAAAAAAAAGCTGGGCATGGTGGCACACGTAGTCTCAGCTACATAGGAGGCTGAAGGAGAGGATCACTTAAGCCTGGGAGGCAGAGGTTGCAGTGAGCCGTGATCACACCACTGCACTCCAGCCTGAGTGACAGAGGAAGACCCTGTCTCAAAAAAAAAAAAAAACATAAAAAGAAGATCAAAATAAATATAATTAAAACTGAAAAAGGAGACATTACAACTGATACTGCAGAAATCAAAAGAATCATTAGTAGCTACTATGAGCAACTATATACCAATAAATTGGAAAATCTAAGAGAAATAGACAAACTCCTAGATATATGCCCTACCAAGATTAAACCAAGAAGAACTAAAAAACCTGAACAGGCCAATAACAAGTAACAAGATCAAAGCTGTAACAGTCTCCTGCTAAAGAAAAGGCCAGGACATGATGGTGTCACTGCTGAATTCTACCAAACATTTAGAGAAGAATTAATATCAATCCTACTCAGACTATTACAAAAAATAGAGGAGGAAAGAATACTTCCAAACGTATTCTATGAGGTCAGTAAAACCCTGATACTGAAACCAGACAAAAACACATCAAAAAAAGAAAATCATAGGCCAGTATCTCTGAAAAATATTGATGCAAAAATCCTCAAGAAAATACTAGCAAACCAAATTCAGCAATATATTAGAAAGATCATTTACCATGACCAAGTGGGATTTATCCCTGGGATGCAAAGATGGTCCAACATTAATCAATGTGATACATCATATCAACAAAATGAAGGATAAAAACGATATGATCATATCAATTGATGCTGAAAAAGCATTTTATAAAATTCAACATTCCTTCACAATAAAAACCCTCGAAGAAGGAACATACCTCAACATAATAAAAACTATCTATGACAGACACACAGCTAGAATCATACTGAATTGGGAGACATGGAAAGGCTTTCCTCTAAGACAAGGATGCCCACTGTCATCACTGTTATTCAACATAGTACTGGCAGCCCTAGCTAGAGCAATCAGACAAGGGAAAGTTAGAAAGGGCATCCAAATTGGAAAGGAAGAAGTCAAATTATCCTTGTTTGCAGATGATATGATCTTATATTTGGAAAAATCTTTAGAAAACTATTAAAACTAGTAAACAAATTTGGTGATGTTGCAGGAGACAAAATCAACATACAAGTAACAATAGCATTTCTATATGCCAAAAGTGAATAATCTGACAAAGAAATAAAAAAGTAGTCCACTTACAACAGCCAGAACTAAAATTAAATACCTAGGAATTAACCAAATAAGCGAAAGTTCTCTACAGTGAAAAATATAAAGCACTGATAAGAGAAATTGAAGAGGACACCAGAAATGGAAAGATATTCCATGTTTATGGGTTGGAAGAATCAATACTGTTAAAATGTGCATACTACTCAATGCAATCTACAGATTCAATGCAATCTCTATAAAAATATCAATGACATTATTCACAGAAATAGAAAAAAATCCTAAAATGTATATGGAACCACAAAAGACCCAGAACAGCCAAAACTATCTTAAGCAAAAAAACAAAATTGGAGGAATCACATTACCTGACTTCAAATTATACTGCAGAAGTATAGTAACCAAAAGAGCATGGTACTGGCATAAAAAACAGGCACATAGACCACATGGAACAGAATACAAAACCCAGAAACAATTCCACATACCTACAGTGAACTCATTTCTGACACAGTTACCAAGAACATACACTGGGGAAAAGACAGCCTCTTCAATAAACGGTGCTGAGGAAACTGGATATCCATGTGCAGAAGAATCAAAGTAGACCCCTAACTCTTGCATATACAAAAATCAAATAAAAATGGCTTAAAGACTTAAATCTAAGACCTCAAACTATGAAATATTACAAGAAAACATTGAGGAAACTGTCCAGTACATAGGTCTGGGCAAACATATCTTGAATAATACCCCACAAACATAGGCAACACAAGAAAAATGAACAAATGAGATCACATCAAGTTAAAAAACTTCTTCACAGCAAAGGAAACAATCAACAAAGTGAAGCAACAACCAACAGAATAGAAGAAAATATTTGCAAACTATCCATCTGATAAAGGATTGATAACCAGAGTATATAAGGAGCTCAAACAACCTATAGGAAAAAGTCTAACAATCCAATTTAAAAACTGGCAAAAGATCTGAATAGACATTTCTCAAAAGAAGACACACAAATAGCAAACAGCCAATGAAAAGGTGCTCAACATCACTGATAATCTAAGAAATGTAAATCAAAACTACAGTGAGATATCTTCTCACTCCAGTTTAGATGGCTTATATCCAAAAGACAGTCAATAACAAATGCTGGCAAGGATGTGGAGAAAAGGGAATCCTCACACACTGTTGGAGAGAGTATAAATTTGTACCACCATTATGGAGAACACTTTAGAGGTTCCTGAAAAAAAACTAAAAATAGAGCTACCATGTGATCTAGCAGTCCCACAGCTAAGCATATACCCGAAACACAGGAAATCAATATTATCTTAGAGATATTTGCACTCCTATGTTTGTTGCAGCACTGTTTACAATAGCTAAGACTTGGAAGCAACCTAACTGTCCATCAACAGATAAATGGATAAAAAAAAGTGGCACTTATACACAATGGAGTACTATTCAGTCATAAAAAAAATAATGAGATTCAGTCATTTGCAACAACATAGATGGAACTGGAAGTCATTATGTTAAGTGAAATAAGCCAAGCACAGAGAGACAAACATCACATGCTCTCACTTATTCCTGGGATTTAAAAATCAAAACAATTAAAGTCATGGAGATAGACAGTATAGTTACCAGAGGCTGAGAAGGGTAGTAGGGAGGGGGGATGGTTACTGTGTAAAAAAAGCATAATCAGAGTGAATGAATAAGGCCTAGAAATGAATTTGAATAGAAAAAAGTTCAAGTTTCCCAAGAACTTAGTTTTTCTTCGGTAAAAGGAATCTTATCGGCTCAATTAATATTCCTCATTCAATTCATCCTAGAACTTCTTTTAGGTGGCAAAGAAACAAAGTATGTAGGTTCAAATAAGTGCCCTATTTCTCCTTTTTCCATAGCAGATTCAACTACTTAGTCATGCTTCCTAGGTTCTTCTATCAACTCTTCATCTCAGAGATCCAGAAAATATTAATTCTAAGTTTCAATATAAACTAACAAGTCCTCCTCCTCAAAAACCACCACTCTCCAAGTAAGGATAGTGTCTGTTCTCACTTACTCCTCCCCAGCCTTGTCACCAAAGTTGAAAAGCTCTCAGCCCCTTTGCTGCCTTCCTCCTCTAGACACCATACTTCCCCTTCCTCAACCCTGAAATTCAACATTTGCTAACTAAACTTCAGACCACTTTCTCCTTCCCACTCTGGCCAGTAGGTAGTGCCACAGATACCTGGCTATTTATTTTCAACCGATAACTCCTTAAAGGCAGAAGGCTCTTTGGGTATGGAAACCATTCATTCCAGAAAGTTGTGACTTGAAATATTCTGTACATACCAAAATTTCTGGTTTGCAAGAACTGGTTTTAAGATTGAAGGAGTGGTCAGGTAGTAAGAGAGAAAAGTTTTCTAGCGCTTTATTTTCTCTCTTAATCAATGATATAAAAGAATACATGACAAGGCTCCCACTAATTCCTTACCCTGGGTGTGAATGAGCAGAGACAGCCCAGGAATAAAAGTTGGTGCCATCTGCCAAATCTAGTGCAGTTTCTGTAACCTCCAAAATAGACGAGCAGAGACTGGGCACTGGAGTGTGTATGTGTGACAGGATATTACTGTATAAATTATTTGGGGATTATACACTGTTTGGGATTAGCCACACCTCGGCACCTTTCCATTAGAATTTGATAAGTGGTGAAAAAGACACAAAACTAGCTGCCTAATACCTGCAGCAAGCAAGGACAATTAGAAAACATTCATTTTTGTTCTATTGACACTTCTATTTCCAAAGCTAAACCATATGCTTTCTAAGTTCTGGCTTGATCACCTAATTGATATTTACTAACATACAAAAATGATTTTGATTTCTAGAAACATTTCTTAAATGTTTGCATTTCAGACTTACCTTTCATATCTCATATTATATTGGAAGGCTAAGTTCAGCTCAAAAGCAAATGTACTGGCAATTCTGATTAATGGTGGAAAGTCTGACAAACAAAAATTAGCCTACACAGTTAAAGTTTAAACAAAATGTTAAGGTTACTGGAATAAGAGTCAAGAGAACCCAGTCTGTCTAACTCATATGGTGATTTCAAATAAGGCATCTTCTCTGAGCTTTGGCTTTCTGGGCATATCACTAACTGCCCTACCTACCTCACAAATGGGTCAGGAGAGTCAAACTAATAGGTTCCTAAATAGATTTGAAAAAATAGTAAGCTCTGCACAAAATGGAAACATATATTTCTCCTCTAATTTCTAGGGGTCTTCATTCTAATACAGGGATTATTTTTTCATTTAGTGACACAGTCTGGGTACTATTTGCTTTCATACACAGTTTCCAGTAGAAAAACTGCCTTTGATTTCCCTTAAATTTTATAATTGTTGTGGAGGGTTAGGAGAGTGAAACGAGGTATTTCAGGTAACTGACAAAATGGAATGTTTCCAGAAGAAAGCTGCTAGAAGAATAAGGGGTCAATAAATCTGTCACATGAGGAATGTGTAAAGGAATGAGTGGGAAATGTTTAGTCTGGAGAAGACTAGAGGGGGTAATGGTGGATGTTTTTATACATTTGAAAGGCTGTCACATGCTGGAGAGGATTAAGTTTTTCATGGCAGAGGCAGAACAAAAATCAATCTCAAAAGAAAAAAAATTAAACCACATGGTGAAGGTATGTCAAAAGGACACAGGGGTCAACCAAAGAAGCTCCCAATGGCCAAAGCTGAAACAATGTGAGAAACAAATAAACAAAATAAAGAAGTACAGGACTACAAAGTTTAAAATAAATATGCATGATATGCATGTGTCCATACTTACATAAATAAATGATTGAAGAAATAAATAAATGAGCAAGAATAGACACATCTCCAGTACACAAGAATTCCAAATAATGTATGTGGATACTCCATCCTCAAGGAGGTGGCACATAACTCCCCAATCTTAAAGTGTGAACTGCCCAAAGTGATTCTTTCCAGAGAGTACATTATGGAAATGAGAAAAATGAAACTTTACCCTAGAGAAGCCTGATAAACACTACCTTAGCAAGATGATTACAGTCAACATCAACAGTGTCAAGTCATGTTGATAGCATGTGTCCTTAATACAATGTAATGATAAGGGCACTTTTTCCCTGTGGTCTTCTTCAAAACATATTACCCCAGTCTAATCATGAGAAAAACATCAGTTGAACCCAATTAAGGGACATTCTACACCATGAATCCTCAAAGCTATCAAAGTCATCAGAAACAAGGAAAGCCTGAGAAACTGTCACAGTCAAGAGGACCCTAAGGAAACATGATAGCTAAATGTCACATGGTATCCTGGATGAGATCTTGGAACAGAAAAAGAACATTAGAAGAAAAATGAGGAAATATAGACTTTAGTTAATTATATCAATATCAGTTCATTAATTGTGGCAAATGTACCACACTCTTGGAAAATGTTAATTATAGGAGAAGCTGGTGTGAGATATGTGGGAATTTTCTGTATTATCATCACAATAACTCTGTAAATGTAAAACTGTTCTAAAATAAATTTTTTTTTAAAAATAGGAAAACTAATAATTCTACAAAAAGCTTTTATAAGTAATAACAAATTCAGCAAAGTTGCAGGATACGAAATCAGCATGTGAAAATTAGTTGCATTTCTACATACTAACAAGGAACAATCAGAAAAGGAAATGAAGTAATCAATTCCATTTACAGTACCATCACAAAGAATACTTATGAGTAAATTTAACCAAGGAGAAGAAAGATTTGTATACAGAAAAGTACAAAATGTTGATGAATGAAATTAAAGAAGACACCAATAAATGGAAAGATATCCAGTGTTCATGGATTGGAATACTTAAATGTTAAGATGTAAATGCCACCCAAAGAGACCTTACAAATTCAATGCAATCCCTATCAAAAACCCAATGATGACAAGCCCACAGCTAACATCACACTTATCAATAAAAAGTTGAAATACTTTCCTTGACAATCAGGAACAAGACAAGGATGTCCACTCTCACTACTTCTTTTCAACATAGTACTGAAAGTTCTAGCCAGAGAAATTAGGCAAAAGAAAGAAATAAAAGGCATCAAACAGAAAAGAAAGAAGTTAAATTGTCTCTCTTTGCTGATGACATGATCTTATATATACAAAACCCTAAAGATCACCCCCCCTCAAAAAAAGCCTGTTAGAACTAATCAATGATTTCAGTGAAGCTGCAGGACACAAAATCAACACACAAAAACCAATTGTATTTCTGTGAACTACCCAAAAAAGAAATCAAGAAAACAATTCTGGGGCTGGGCATGGTGGCTTACACCTGTAATCGCAGCACTTTGGGAGGCCAATGTGGGCAGATCACGAGGTCAGGAGTTCAACACCAGCCTGGCCAGCATGGTGAAACCCTGTCTCTACTAAAAATACAAAAAATCAGCCAGGCATGGTGGCATGCGCCTGTAGTCCCAGCTACTTGGGAGGCTGAGGCAGGAGAATTGCTTGAACCCGGGAGGAGGTTGCAGTGAGCTGAGATCGAGCCACTGCACTCCAGCCTGGGAGACAGAGCAAGACTCCATCTCAAAAAAAACAAAAAAAATTCTTTTTACAATAGCATCAAAGACAATAAAATAAGAATAAATTTAACCAAGGAGGTGAAAGATCTATACATGGAAAGCTATGAAACATTGATGAAACAAATGGAAGAAAACACAAGTAAATAGGAAGATATCCCATTTTCATGGATTAGAAGAAGCACTTTGGGAGGCCAAGGTGGGTAGATCATGAGGTCATGAGTTCAAGACCAGCCCGGCAAGCATGGTGAAACCCTGTCTCTACTAAAAATACAAAAAATTAGCCAGCATGGTGGCATGGTCCTGTAATCCCAGCTAGTTGGGAGGCTGAGGCAGGAGAATTCCTTGAATCTGTGAGGTGGAGATTGTAGTGAGCCAAGATCATGCCACTGCACTCCAGCCTGGGTGACAGAGAGAGACTTCATCTCAAAAAGAACAAAGTGTCCATACTACCCAAAGTGATCTAATGCAATCCCTACCAAAGACTGAATGCAATCCCTATCAAAATTCCAATGACATTTTTCACAGAAATAGAAAAATACAATCCTAAAACTCACATGGAACCACAAAATACCCTGAATAACCAGAGCAATCTTGAAGAAAAAGAACAAAGCACAGGCAGCAAAAGAAAAAATAGATAAATTGGACTATATCAAAATCAAAGACTTCTGTGCACTGAATAACACTATTGTGAACTAACATTGTAAAAGGGCAATGTAAAAAATGAAAGAAAATACTTGCAAATCATATATATGAGAAAGTATTAATATCCAGAATATATAAAGAGCTCCTATAACTCAATAACAAAAAAACAAACATCCTAAGTTTTAAAATGAACAAAGGTCTCAAATAGACATTTCTCCAAAGAAGATATATGAATGGCAAATAAGCACATGAGCTGATGCTCAGCATCTCTACTTATTAGGAAAATGCACATCAAAATCACAATGAGATACCACTTCACATTCATTAGGATGGCTACTATTAAAAAAACAGAAAACAACAAATGTTGGTGAGGATCTGAAAAAATGGTGCAACCACTATGGAAAGAGTATGGAAATTCTTCAAAAAATGAAAAATAGTCACCATATGAGCCAGCAATCACACTTCTGGGTATATACTCAAAAGTACTGAAGGCAGGGTATTGAAGAGATATTTGTACACCCATTGTCATAGCAGCATTATTCACAATAGCCAAAAGGTAGAAGGAAATCAAGTGTCCATTGAAGGATGAATGGATAAGTAAAATGTGGTATACACACACATGGAATATTATTCAGCCTAAAAAAGAAGTAAATTCTGACACATCCTACGACATGGATGAACCTGAAGAACATTATGGTGAAGAACATTAAGTGAAATAAGCCAGTTACAAAAAGACAAATAAATACTGTATGATTCCACTTACATGAGGTACCTAGAGTCTGAGAACAGTTGTGAGCTTTCTGTGGTGCCCCCCGCTTACCTCTTTCACCAATGCATTTGCATTCAGACCTGTTTAGGTGGGGGTCTTTGGATAAGCAAAAAATGGCAAGGAGTCCCATACTCCAACTGGTCAGCATGCAGGCAAGTTCTTTGGTGGTTAGATTGCAGTAAGTGCCACTTCATATTTCCCAATACCTGTGTGATAGAGGAGGCAGGCTCAAACTCTCCACAGAGAAGTTGTCTGCCCAGTTTGAAGGGTAAATGCTACTGCAGTGCCGAAGGCCACTCCTTATTAAAGGCAGCTTTAGCTCAGCTGCCTTTGCTGGAAGGAGGGGAAAAGGGTGTGGGAAGGAGCTCCCCTGAATTGAAACTTGAATCTGGAGGTAAACACAGCTGGGACTTGTTCCAACATTGGCTTCTACAACCTGGAAGCAAGAGCACCCTATGGCCTAGCAAGTACACGTTCAGGGAGGCTTCACTTTGCCTATTTCTAAACGTCAATCAACTGCAGAAGTAAGTATCATTAAGAAGAAAATCTTTTGGCAGGGGAGAAGGTTACCTTATAGAGGAATTTGTTCAATTATTTATATTCAAAACCTTGAACATTTCCAGTCCTGGAGTCCTTACTGATTCTCAGGTGCGTGTGTGCGCCTGCATGAACACACACACAGAAAACCCCAGACCTGAGCAAGTTTGGGTCAGAGACACAGCTAGCCACTATCTGGAGGTAAACACAGTGGGACTTGTTCCAACATTGGCTTCTACAACCTGGAAGCAAGAGCACTCTTTGACTTGTGGCTTTCTAGCCCTGTGAGAAAAAATAGAGCCTGGAATTGAAAAATTGAAACTGTCAAGCATTTCAGAACAACTACTGCGAACTGATATTTGGCGGATGCAAAGACAATCAAAAGTGTCAAGGGCACGCTAGCAACAAATTAAACTGATTAAAGCAGAAGTACAGTGAGCTTCAGTGGGCTAAGGCCCAGCTTTCAAGACCCAAGACCAAGAATAAGGGTGCTTTCATTTTTTATTAATCTCAGAATCATACTTTTTGCTGTGTGACTTTGAGCGAGCAGCTTAATCTCTTGTTGCTTCACTGTTTCAAACATGCTGAACTGACTAGAATAATAAACCATTGCCTTCCTTTCTCCCAGCAGGCCTTCATAGTTAAATGCACTTTTGCACATATTACAATTACACAATGCAACCAAAACTGTAGGCAATAATTCTAATAGTGTGTGTGTGTGTGTGTGTGTGTGTGAAGTGGTGTGGCTTTGGGGGGATGAATGTCTAGCTTCTCATAGTAAGTGCTGAAGAAGTTTTAATGACTGTAACTGTGTTTGTGCTCAGGCTCTGGAAAAATTCAGCACCCCACCTCACTCTATGGACTGGGGAAAATGAGCACAGTCTTTTCCTCAGGGTCAGCTTCCATGACCCAGGTAGCTCTAGAATTGGTTCCTGTTGGGCCCCAAGGGCAACACTTGCCCTTGCCTTGTAAGTGGAGGGGAGTATATTAGAGTGACCCTTGGTCACACCTTAAGCCATTTGAGAGAGTAATGAAACTTCTCTGAATGAATACTTTAATAGCAGGAATCCTAGAAATGTCTACCTAGGTCTTAGTGTGTTATTGTTGTTTTGTTTTAGAAGAAAAAGATCTGGCCAAAGCACAGGAATAAACTTGCTAGGAAATATACTACATCATTGTTTTCTTTTCTACACAAGTCCCCTCCTATACCATTTTAAATGGTGAAATAGCAATTATGTGCCTCAAAAAATTTACTGTCAAGATTTCAATGTAGAAGTCTGCTTTTTGAAAAAAAATGTGCATTATGACATTATAAAGTTAAGTGAAAAAAAGCAAGACAAAGTACAATCAGAGAAATAAAAATCGTATAAGAAAAAAGATCAGAAGTTCAAAATAGGAAAATGGGCAATCCTTGATATCTTCATTTTTCTACTCTTCTGTATTTCCCACACTTTATTAAAATGGATGATTTTTACAATGAAAAACTGCAGTTTTAGGTTTCCTTCCCTCTCTCCCTCTCTTTCCCCGCTTCTCTCTCTCTCTTTTTCCTTGGAAAGGTTTCAAGTTCAAGACAGGGAGCCAGAAATCTTGAGTACAATATTCAACGAATGTGTGTCCTTGTTAAGTCATTTTCCTTCTCTGGGCCTCTGTTTTACTACTTTATGGAATGGGGTAACAGACAAGCAAGAAAGTGTCCCTAGAGACCCTTCCAATTTTGCCCTTCAGTATTTTATAGGCAGAACCACTAGGCTAGCCTAGCTGCCTAGAACCTCTGCAAATCGAAGTCTACAGCAGGACACTGAGCTCTCTGGTCCTAACAGCCATCAATTGGTTGGATTTTCCAATTTTCCGGTAATGTGATTGTATATTATTATCATAAAAAATGTCATGAAAAAGTAATGTACATGTCATCAGCTTCAGGGCACAGTATGAGTAGAAAAGGGGGTTGTAAAAGAAAATAAAATAAATTCCAAAACAAGACTTTGAATAAAAACAAACAAAAGCTTGTTGCAGAATGACACATACATTAAGATACTACTTATATAAATTTTAAAAACACATGGACAAGTTTTATACATTATTTATGGGAAGAGGGGAGAGGAGATGCATACTTCCATGCAAAAGTATAAAACAAAATGGAAGAATACATACCAAGTTTATCTTAGTGCTTGGTTCTGAAAATGGAGAGGAATGTGACTGAAAATAGGGGACAGAATTTAGCTTGTCTGTAATGATTTATTTCTCCGAGTAGAGATCCAAGTGTGTTTCTTATATTATTCCCAGTCTTTTAAGTACTTTTATAATTATTCAAAATAAAGACAAAGGTCCGGCACAGTGGCTCACACCTGTAATGCTAGCATTTTGGGAGGTCGAAGTGGTCAGATCACTTGAGGTCAGGAATTCAAGACCAGCTTGGCCAACATGGTGAAACCCCGCATCTACTAAAAATACAAAGATTTGCCAGGTGTTGTGGCAGGCACCTGTAATCCCAACTACTTAGGAGGTTGAGGCATGAGAATTGCTTGAACCAGGGAGGTGGAGGCTGCATTGAGCTGAGACTGTGCCACTGCATTCCAGCCTTGGCAACAGAGTGAGACTCCATCTGTCTCAAAAACAAAATGAAACAAAACAAAAATAAAAATAAAGATATAAATAATTTCTAAAAGCAAAAGACTGAATTATTTCTTTTCTCTATTTTTCCATATTTGTGAAATGTTCACAGATTATTTTGATAAATGATAAATGAATTTATTCTTAAAATGAGAGAAACAGGAAAAAAAAGCTGGGCAGGGTGGCTCATGCCTGTAATCCCAGCACTTTGGGAGGCTGATGTGGAAGGATTGCTTGAGCCTAGGAGTTTAAGACCAGCCTGGGCAAGATGACAAGACTCCGTCTCTATAAAAAATTCTTTTTAAAAAATTAGCCAGGCATGGTGGCACACACATGTAATCCCAGCTACTTGGGAAGCTGAGGCAGGAGGATGTCTTGAGCCCAGGAATTAAGACTACAGTAAACTGTAATTGTGCCATTGTACTCCAGCTTGGGTGACAGAGCAAGACCCCATCTCTTAAAAAAAAAATAAGGAAAAGAGAAATGAAAGAAGGGGTAAGAGGGTGTGGACTGGCATGAGACAGAGAGAGGCTCGGGAGCCTAGAGACCTTTTTGTCCCAAGGAAATGAACAAAATCCTGTTCTACATCATAAGCCAGGAGTTTAACAAACGAACCTATTACAAGATACGGGTTCCTGGTGTCCCAGATTTCACTCTCCACCATGTGTTTTTAAGCTCTTCTCTGTTTCATTTATTTTCTCCAGACAGAAACTTCCAGTGGGTCTCCTCCAACCGCCTAGCCTTTCAGGGACAAATTTTCCATCTTGGCTTCCAAGGCGGCTGTTTTAACACCACAAATCACCTTCTGCCATCCCTTCTTGAGCCAAATTCCTACTGGTTTCTAGGAGTCATATGGGGAATATGGTTCTCTGGATTTATTCCCTCAATGTACTTAGCTTGCATTTCTTAAGCTAAATGTCTTACTACAAAAGCTGAACTTGCTGAAAAATAAAGCTTTTCATTTTCCCCCTATTGCCCTCTCCCAAGATAAATCCCTGTCACAGTCATAAATGCCATGTTTATCCTCCAACTCCAAAGAAATCTCACGCATCCTAGCCTCTTTGCTGCATATTAACTGATCACTGAATGTATTTGCTTTCATCAACTCACTATCTGCAGATTTCCCCCATTGTACCTTTGGCCAGGTCCTTTTCCCCTGCCCTAATCTATAGGCCCTCCTTGCTTTTTCAGGGCACCTATAATATGATGTTTTTGAATGGCTTTTCTCACTTTGACCCCCTGCCACACCCAGGAGGCACAGCCTCTCTTTCCTGATGTAACTGAAGTGCTGGCTCCAGACTTTACTCTCTAAGGGTAGCAATGACCTTGCATCTAGTCACACAATATGCCAGGAAAACAGCTGCAGTCAAACAAGATATGAATCCTGAAGAATATCAAGGGAAAGGTTGAAGGCCCTGCTGCTAAGTGACAAGAGATAGTTTGGGAAGGTGGTCAGGTGAGGGGAGAGCGTTAAATGCAATGAATAAGTACAGCCTTTGTGTGTTCAGAAGCAAGAGCCCCCCCCTTACCTCACTGTTCGAAGAGACCACTGACAGGGCAAGCTAGGGGAAGAGATCATGGCCTGGGCCTGTAATCATCACTCTGTACCTGATAGAAAGCGTAGTTGTGTGCAACTCACTTTAAAGTGTCTGAGACTTAATTCCTCCACCTGGTAAACGTTGCCACCATAGAAGCTGTTACTGTGTGAAAAGACCTTAGAGATCATCATCTCTAGACCAAGCCTCCATTTCACAATTTGAAAATTTTGAGGTCCAGGGAGGGATAGCAGCTTGTCCTACATGGTCATCAATATTAACCTTTCCATGAAGATGTTTGTGAGGCCAAATGAAATAAAACATAGGAGTCCCTTGAATCCTTTAGAAGAAAGGAGCTATAGGATGATAAGGTATTATTATTGGCAGCCTAAATGCCTATGGTCCCTTAACATCAGTCTGTCTCCTGAAAGAAGAAACACCAATATATGATTTTACTTCCTCAGGACCAGTGAGCAAACGACTGCCCCTCAGCTGGCCATCTCAACAACCAATGGAGATGGCAGCTCTGGCCTATCATCCACTGCTTCTTCTCCCACCTGAGGTTGTTTCAGCTGCTTGAGCACTCCCTCTATTTGAGGATCTGGAGAAAGGCTGCTCCCCTCTGCAAACATCCTCCTCTGGACCCCTTGTGGTCATTGCTACCTTATACCAAGTGACACCTAGTATTTCAGTGCCATAAGTACAAGACATGGAGCAGGGCCTCCTAGAGGGTTATTGGGAGTGGGGCCAGAGCCATACAGATCAGAGAAAGGCTGAGGAAACCCAAGAGGACAGTCCAAAAGGCAAAGTAAAGAGCATACCAAGGAGCACGCTTTTCTTTTCAGTGCATATTATGCCAAAATAGGCTTTCATTTCAAAGTGTAATCAGAGTGCTCTTGTTTAGTATATGACCTGGTTGTCTCAGGCAGGCCTGTGAATTCTTCCATCTAATGAATTATAAACTGAATTTTCAGAAAATAAAAGGAATTCCATTCCTGGTGTTAACTGCATCCACTCTGGCCTTCCCTTAACCAATGGTACTCAGTGCTGGAAGATACTGAAGTCATATATAAGGGTATAATATTAAAGGTGAAATTCAAAGGGAAGAGATGAATTCACTTACCTGCTTTTCATCTTTCAGTGATTGTCTAGAAGTATCCTGGCCTTAATGAATCATGAATCATGGGAGTTAGCAATGTCATGGCATCCCCACTTTATTTGGACAATAAACAAAAGGGTTTTTCTGTTCATTCAGGTGCTAAATCCATGTAAGTGTAGCAACCAAAGCACTAGTGAACTAGGGAAAAACATGCACATGTGCCCACATGCACGCACATGCACACACAGACACACACACATCCCACAGTGGCTGATATGGTTTGGCTGTGTCCCCACCAAATCTCATCTTGAATTATACTCCCATAATTCCCACATGTTGTGGCAGCAACTCGGTGGCAGATAATTTGAATCATGAGGGCAGTTTCCCTCATACTGTTATTGTGGTAGTTTAATAAGTTTCGTGAGATCTGATAGTTTTGCATCTCCCTCATTTTCTCTTGCTACTGCCATGTAAGAAGTGCCTTTCACCTCCTGCCATGATTCTGAGGCCTCTACAGCCATGTATAACTTAAGTCCAATTAAACTTCTTTTCCTTCCCATTCTCAGGTATGTCTTTATCAGCAGCATGAAAACGAACTAATACAGTAAATTGGTACCAGTAGAGTGGGGCGTTGCTGAAAAGACACCTGAAAATGTGGAACTGGGTATCAGACAGAGGTTGGAACAGTTTGGAGGGCTCAGAAAAAGGCAGGAAAATGTGGGAATGTTTGGAACCTCCTAGACTTGTTGAATGGCTTTGACAAAAATGCTGATAATGATATTAACAATAAGGTCCAGGCTGAGGTGATCTCAGATGGAGATGAGGAACTTATTAGGAAATGGAGCAAAGGTGACTCTTGTTATGTTTTAGCAAAGAGACTGGCGGCATTTTGCCCCTGCCCTAGTGATTTGTGGAACTCTGAACTTGAGAAAGATGATTTAGGGTATCTAGCGGAAGAAATTTCTAAGCAGCAAAGCATTCAAGAAGTGACTTGGGTGCTGCTAAAAGCATTCCCTTTTAAAAGGGAAACAACATAAAAGTGCAGAAAATCTGTAGCTTGATGATGCAGTAGCGAAGAAAAACTCATTTTTTGAGGAGAAATTCAAGGTGGCTGCAGAAATTTGCATAAGTAACAAGGAGCCAAATGTTAATCTCCAAGACAATGGGGAAAATGTTTCCAGGGCATGTCACAGGTCTTTATGGCAGCCTTTCCCTTCACAGACCCGGGAGCCTAAGAGGAAAAAATGCTTTCACGGGCTGGGCCCAAGGTCCCCATGCTGTGTGCAGCTTAGGTACTTGGAGCCCTGTGTCCCAGCTGCTCCAGCTGTTGCTAAATGGGGCCAAAGTACAGCTCAGCCCATGGTTTCAGAGGGTGCAAGCCCCAGACCTTGGCAGCTTCTACATGGTGTTGATCCTGTGGGTACACAGATGTCAAGAAGTGAAGTTTGGGAACCTTCACCTAGATTTCAGAAGATGCATGGAAACGCCTGGATACCCAGGCAAAAGTTTGCTGCAGGGGCAGAGTCCTCATGCAGAACCTCTGCTAGGGCAGTGCAGAAGAAAAATGTGGGTTCAGAGGCCCCACACAGAGTCCCTTCTGAGGCACTGCTTAGTGGAGCTGTAAGAAGAGGCCCACCATCCTCCAGACCCCAGAATGGTAGATCAATCGAAAGCTTGCAACATGTGCCAGGAAAAGCCACAGACACTCAATGCCAGCCTGTGAAAGCATCCAGGAGGAGTGCTATACCCTGAAAAGCCACAGTGATGGAGCTGCCCAAGGCTATGCGAACCTACCTCTTGCATCAGCATGACCTGTATGTGAGATATGGAATTGAAGGAGATAATTTTGGAGCTTTGGAATTTGACTGCCATGCTGGATTTTAGACTTGCATGAGCTTTGTAACCTCTTTGTTTTGGCCAATTTCTCCCATTTGGATGGCTGTATTCACCTAATACCTATACCCCCATTGTATCTGGGAAGTAACTAGCTTGCTTTTGATTTTAGAGACTCATAGGCAGAAGGGAACCTTCACCTAGATTTCCCTTAACCAATGGTACTCAGTGCTGGAAGATATTGAAGTCATATATAAAGGTATAATATTAAAGGTGAAATTCAAAGGGAAGAGATGAATTCACTTACCTGCTTTTCATCTTTCAGTGATTGTCTAGAAGTATCCTGGCCTTAATGCATCATGTCTCAGATAAGACTTGTCTTGTCTTGTCTCAGATGATACTTTGGACTGTGGACTTTTGGGTTAATACTGAAATGAGTTAAGACTTTGGGAGACTATTGGGAAGGCATGATTGGTTTTGAAATGTGGGGACATGAGATTTGGAGGGGCCAGGGGTGTAATGATATGGTTTGGCTCTGTGTCCCCACTCAAATCTCATCTTGAATTGTATTCCCATAATTCACTCATGCTGTGGGAGGGACCTGGTGGGAGATAATTTGAATTATGGGGGTGGTTCCCCCATACTGTTGTCATGGTAGTGAATAAGTCTCGTGAGATCTGGTGGTTTAACCAGGGGTTTCTGCTTTTGCATCTCCCTCATTTTCTCTTGCAGCCACCATGTAAGAAGTGTCTTTCATCACCCGCCATGATTTTGAGGGCTCCCCAGCGATGTGGAACTGTAAGTCCAATTAAACCTCTTTTTCTTCCTGAGTATGTCTTTATTAGCAGCATGAAAACAAACAAATACAGTGGTTTATAGGAAAATGGTAAGATCAATGGCAAGAAAGTCTGATTCCAGGTTCTCTTCCAAGATTTGTACAGCAGTATTCTGACCCTTTGGCCCCTCAGCACAACTAGTGACCACTGTCTTCAAAAGTAAGTGGCATATTTGGAGCCTTCTTAAGAGACAAAGTGACAAATTTGCATTTTGGTTGCTCCCATAATACCATCTCCATATCTCTGAGAAGCAGACCAGCAGTGCTCACCTCCTCCCCACATATACACATACTGGAAGGATCTGGGTGAGCTATGGTCTAGGGTTTTACAATCAACACCTTGGCTTTGGGTTATAAAGCATGTTTATTTTCTCTTTACAGCCTAACTCTGAAACGGCTTCTTTCTCAAATGAGTGTGTATTTTTGTTTCATTTTAAGTCAAATCACATAGATCTGAAAATCCCACTATAGCCTTGGCTCAATTCCCTTTCTCTTTCACCTATTTAGCCAAGTGGATTTGACTGTGTTATGAAATACCTTAACATGCCAAAGCCACAGCTTTGCACGTATAGGTCTTGCTATGGGAAAAGACCATGTGACCCGTATACCATACATACAATACATATTCAATAGACACCAGATACTCCTCTTCCCTTGCCAAGAGATACAGTACACAGGCAGCCCATAAATACAAGCACATTAGATGTATACACAAATATAGCCAGTAAGAGAAAATATAACGAATTGCCCCAAAGGGAGATTGAAAACACTGAATCAACATTGAGTACACCCCCACTAATCTAAGCAAAGGAGACTTGAGAGGGCAACAGTTATTTTAGTGTACAAAGAAGCTATGTAACAGGGTCTACTAACTCTGGGACTTGGACAAAAAGTGCCAACAAGTCAACACAGAGCTCAGCGAAGGACAGAGCTCTTACACAAATGCTCCCCATATAGCTGAGCATGTTGGAAGCCTCAAGGATTAGAACATTAAGGCCACCAAGATGCCAAATAAACCCTAGATCCTATAAACTAAATGAATCCCCTTTTCACAGCTTGCTCTTTTCTGTTGTTTCCTCAATCAATGGTTACTTCAGCCATGGAGGTAGAGTTTGTTGCTACAAATAAGCAAACTAACTACCCTCTAATAGGGAAAACTTTCCCTCTACTCAAATGGAGTGGTACTAGGATCTGCAGCATGCCACTCCATGTCTTTTACAATGGCTGAGAGGAAAAAACTTGGCTAATACTATGGATACTAACTCTGCTCTACTGGATCCATATTAACCAGATGGGTTATCTGTGCCCATATTTTTTCTCTAGATAGAATTCACAGCACCTCAGGTTTTGGAACCAAACCCTAGCCAGGGACCTCAGATCCAATAACTAGGTCCTTGTCTTATTCCACCCCTGCCATAGTAATCCCAAACCCCAATTCCTGCAGTGCCAAGCTCTTTGACTGCTCCCTCCACCAACCTCAGTCCTCCTAGAATAGTGATAGAAATGCTCCACATATATGTTGTCTAATATAGTAGCCACTAAACATACGTGGCTACCAAGGACTTAAAATGTGGCTGAATTCCAACCCCTAACAAGCAATAATGAGAAGTCCTGCCCTCCAACTGTCAACAAGCAAGAGTGGGAAACCCAGACTTCTACTTCCATCTGGCAGTAATAAGACAGCAATTCCCTTCCCCAGGAGTTGGGGCTCCTGGAGCTAGAGCAGTGCCAGAGATGGCCAGGTAAAACAGAAAGTTTAAATAAGATCCAGTCTCATAACATACCACAAAATGTCCATATTTCTATAAAAATCACTTAGCATACTGATGACCAGAAAGATCTCAAACTGAATGAATAAAGGCAACCAATAGATGGCAAAACCAAGATGAAAAAGATATCAGAATTACATGACAAAGATTTTAAACCAACCACCACAAAAATGTTTCAATAAGCAATCAGAAACACTCTGGAAACAAATGAAAAATAGAAAGTATCATAAAAGAAAGAGGATATATAGACAAACCAAGTAGAAATTTTAGAAATGACAAATATAATAAGCAAAACATAGAAACTCAATGTATGATCTCTACAGCAGAATGAAGAAGACTGAGAAAAGAATCACTTAACTTGAAGATAAAATGATATAAACTATCTAGTCTGAACAACAGAGATAAAATAGACTGAGAAGAATGCACAGGCCTTGGGGACCCGCAGAACTACAGAAACAAGATCTAACTTTTCTGTCATCAGAAGAAACCAGGAAGAATAAAAGACAGGACAGAAACATTATTTGAAAGAATAATACTTGAAAACTTCCCAAACTTGGCAAAAGACATAAACCTACAGGCATAAGAAGCTTGGCATATCCCAAACCAGATGAACCCAAAGAAATCTATGCCAAGGCACATCATAGTCAAACTTCTAAAGACTAAAGAAAAAAAGACCTGAAAAGCAGCAAGAGAGAAATGACACCTTAACTACAAATGTAAAACAATTCAGATAAAAGCAGATTTCTCATCAGAACCCATGAAGACCAGAAAGAAATGGCACAACATTTTTCAAGTGCTTTCAGGAACAACAACAACAACAACAACCTCTCAACCAGGAATCCTACATCAGGTGAAAATATCCTTCAGGAATGAATGGGAAATCAATAAATTCTCAGAAGAAGGAAAACTAAGATAATCTGTTGCTAGCAAACCTGCATTAAAAGAATAACTAAAGGAAGATCTCTAACAGAAAGGAAAATATAAAAGAAGGAATCTTGAAACCTCAGAAAGGAACAAAGAACAACAGAAAGAGTAAAAGTAAGGGTAAATAGAATTGACTTTGCTTCTCCCATTGGGTTTCTCAATTATGTTTGAGGTTTGAAGCAAAAATTATAGTACTGTTTAATGTAGTTCTAAATATATGCAGAGAAAGTAAAGCAATTGTAAGTGGGGAAAGTTAAAGGAACATAAAGAGGGGTAAGGTTTCTATAATTCACTCAAACAAGTAAAATGATACCAGTAGACTATAATAAATTATGTATTCACAGACACTTTGGAAAACAGATTTTCAGTTTCTGAAAAAACTGCAAAATTAGTTTATAGTTTAAAAAACTACATATACACTTACCATACAATGCAGCAATTGAACTCCTGGGAACTTCTCCCAGAGAAATGAAAACTTACATTCACACAAAAATGCTAGGCCGGGTGCAATGGCTCATGCCTGTGATCCCAGTGATGCCTATAATCCCAACTCTGTAATCAGAGGCTGAGGGGGGTGGATCACCTGAAGTCAGGAGTTTAAGACCAGCCTGGCCAACATGGTGAAACCCCGTCTCTACTAAAAATACAAAAATTAGGAAAATTAGCTGGGCATGGTGGCATGCTCCTGTAGTCCCAGCTACCTGGGAAGCTGAAGTGAGAGAATTGCTTGAACCTGGGAGATGAAGATTGCAGTGGGCTGAGATTGCACTACTACACTCCAGCCTGGGCAACAGAGAGAGTCTCCATCCCACTCCACTGCCCCCCACTAAAAAAAAGAAAGAAAGAAAAAAAACGTGTATGCTAATGTTCATAGCAGCTTCACTTGCAATAACCAAAAAATGGAGACAACCAAAATTTCTCCCTACAAGTGAATGATTAAATAAACTGTGACACAGTCATACCATGGAATACGGTTCAACAGTAAAAAGAAATGAATTATTTATGCACAAAACAACTGGGATGGATCTCAAGGGCATTATGCTGAGTGAAAAAAAGCCAACCCCCCAAAGTCATGTACTCTATGATTCCATTTATATAAACTTGAATTGATAAAACTTTAGATATGGAAAATATATTGGTGATTGCAAGGAGTTTGATATGGCAAAGGAGTGGGGGTGAATGTGACCACAAAAACTATAAAGGTGTAGCACAAAAGAGATCTCTAGCAGTGATGAAATAATATTTTATCTTGATTATGATGGTGGTTGCACAAATATACACATGTGCTGGCCTGGCACATTGGCTCACACCAGTAATCCAAGCAATTTGGTAGGCCAAGCAGGAGGATTTCTTAAGTCCAGGAGTTCAAGACCAGCCTGGTCAACACAGTAAAACCATGTTTCTATAAAAATAAATAAAAAACACAAATATACAGATGTGATAAAGTGTCCTTGCAAGTTTCTGTGAATCTATCATTATTCCTAAATAAAAAGTAACAACAAAAAAGATCAAGTCACTGTGGTAGGCAGAATAATAGCCTTCCAAACATGTCCACATCCTACTCCCAGAACCTGTGAATACATTAGGTTATATGGCACAAGAGGAATTAAAAATTGCAGATAGAATTAAGGTTGCAAATCAACAAACCTTGGGATGGAAAGATTATCTCAGGTTATCCATCCAGGTAGACCAAATATAATCATAGGGGTCATTATAAGCAGAAGAGGGAGGTATAAGAGTGAGAGTCAGAGAAGGAAATATAATGACGGAAGCAAGATCGAAGTGATGCAGTGTGAGGAAACAATGTCCCATCTCTAGCTTTGAATATGGAAGGGGGCCATGAGCCAAAAAATTCCAGCAGCCCCTAGAAACCAGAAAAACAAGGAAATGGAGTCTACACTCAGAGCCTCCAGAAAGAAAGACAGCCCTGCCTACACCTTGATTATAGCCTGGTGAATGCCTAGTTCAGAAACTTAATCTCTGACCTTCAAAACTGTAAAATCATAAATTTGTTATTTTAAACCACTAAGATTTTGGAAATTTGTTACAGCAACCATAGTAGAAAACTGATAAAGCTATGAAATAGGGGTTAAAAACCAACCCACTCAAAGATGGACAGCTGGCTTTTTGCAGAGTACATTCAATTCATTAGTCAGAATCAATAACTCCATACTATAATTTTAAGGCAATAGTCAATACATCACGGCTAATGATATTTGCAACTCCACATCACCAATGATAGCAGTGATAGAAATGTTGCCTCAGAATCGCAGGAAAACAATCACATTATTCCCTATTAAATGGGGCCTGCTAAACTAATGAAGGGATAAGAACAGAAGCATTTCGCCATAGGGGCTGGAAATCTTGTCTTAACCCAGCTAGAGATATCTATTTGCCAAGAAACCCCGTATTGGAAAAACAGGACATCTATACTTATTTTTTGCTATTGTTTGAATATTTGTCTCCTCCAAAATTCATTTTGAAATTTAGTCTCTGATGTGGTAGTATTGAGAGGTGGAGCCTATAAAAGGTGAATGGATTAATCCATTCATAAATTAATGGTTTAATAGGTTAATGGATAAGTGGGTTATCATGGTAGTGGGACTGGTGGCTTTATAAGAAGAGGAAGAGAGACCTGAGCTAGCACATTCAGCCCCCTTGCCATATGATGCCCTGGTACTGCTTCAGGACCCTACAGATAATTCACCAGCAAGAAGGCCCTCACCAGATGCATCCCCTCTACCTTGGACTTTTCAGCCTCCATAACTTAAAGAAATAAATTCCTTTTCTTTATAAATTACTCAGTTTCAGGCATTCCATTATAAGCAACAGGAAACAGACTACCAAGGCGTAGAACATAGAAACAATAGAAGAACACATTGAATTAGAAAAATGGTAGGGAAAATTCATGCAGATGGTAAAAAAGAGCCAGCCAGGAGCAAAGCTAATTCCCTATGAGACAGAAAAACTCATTTTGTTCTTTTCCCTGTCCCCAGTATCCCAGGGCTTAGCACATAGTAGATGTTCAATAAGTGTTTGCTGAATTTAATTATCAATGATCATTAATAGACCCCTCCAGTCTTAGGGTTCTATTAACCCACATGCTCTGCAATAGTCTAAATTACAAACACAAGAAAAAATAAACATTTATTCATGAATCTGAATACCACTTGATATGGTTTGGATTTGTGTCCCTGTCCATATCCCATGTCGAATTGTAATCCCCAATGTTGGAGGACAGGCCTAGTGGAAGGTAACTGGATCATGGAGGCAGATTTCCTCCTTGCTGTTCTCATGACAGTGAGTGAGTTCTCATGAGCTTTGGTTATTTAAAAGTGTGTAGTACCTCCTCCTGTGCTCTCTTCCTCCTGCTCTGGCCATGTAAGACATGCTTCCACTTCTGTCATAATTGAAAGTTTCCTGAAGCCTCCCCAGCCATGCTTCCTGTACAGCCTGTGGGACCATGAGCCAATTAAACCTCTTTTCTTTGTAAATTACCCAGTTTCAGGTATTTCTTTATAGCAGTATGAGAACAGACTAATACACCACCTATTACTGCCATCCAAACTGCAAGGTACAGATGTGGCATACATTCATGTTTGCAGATCTTAAGGAGCTTTGCCATTAATATATGATGTTAGATATCCAGGATGAAATACATTAACTCTCTCCAAGATGGTTAATACTCCAAAAGGCTCATGTGTCTTAAGGGTCCCCATGAAGGTACCTGGACACCATCTCCCTCGCTGACTCCATCACTATACCTAATGACTGGTGCTAGAAAGAGTTCCCCATATTTGTCAGACCCTTGGCTAAGAGAAATATATAGAGTTAGAGAGACAGATAAAAGAGAGAGAGGTAGGGGAAGATGAAATGTGAGTGAGCTTTTATGGAATATATTTTATATATTTGTGATGAACTGGTGTGTGGAAGCTGAACAGGAATTCTGAAGAATTAGAGAGTTGACAAGTCAATAATTTGGGGAAGCTAGTCTTGACTTGTTTTTGGTAAGAATGGTAATGTAAAAGTGAGTGCTAAGTAGCTCTTTTTCATAATAAAAAAATACCTGCGAAGGCTAATCAGAAAAATGCTTGTAACAGTAGCTGAGGGCTGTGGACCATAAATATGCTAATAATATACTTTTTTGAGAGAGTCATTTCATGGCTTCCATTTCAAGCTACCATGACCATGACAGCCATACAACGAAAATTCTGTAACAACTAGAGAAAGGTTAGTACTGAGGCTTTAAACTCACAATGCATGGTTGGGCTTCCTGAAAATGTATGTGTAAATATGCAATTTTCTGAAGACAGTATCCTTGGCATTCATTGAATTTTAACAGGGGTTCATGCCAAGGTTAGGGACCATTGGCTAGATGGCGATGGCCCATTTTTTCTACTCCCCTACTTAGTAAAACAGCACATCTTCAGAATGTGTTCCAGTTATTTAGTAACTAAAGACAAAGCAGGTTCCTATTCAAGCGATCACAGGCATGCATGGAATAACACGGCAAATATTGGGGAGGAAGGCATAAAGAATTTAGTGGCGCAACAAAATTCGGATTATTCACCAAGGCAGGAAAGAAAAATTTGGATTATTCACCAAGGCAAAATGTCAAAAATGTTTGACATTTTTACTCAAACAAAAAATTCATTTGTGGATTTCACTTTTCGGGTCACCCTCTGCCACTCTACCAGGCTCTGGACAATCTCCAAACCCTTGATATGAGCTGAAATATAATCACAAAATGTGGACTCATTCTAACATTGAACTAAGTGAAGCTCAATTAAGAAGAGGAAGCTTGAAAATGTTTGCAGAAGCAACTCTAAATGGTTCCATGTTTTCTTCTTGTCTGCATTATCTCTTTTTCCATAGCAGGCCAGATTTGGCCTGTGGGCCATAGTTTCTTTTAACTCCTGCCCTGGATAGATGAAAGCCAATCATGGATACCTGGGAGGACTGGGAGGTGGTTGAAAAGATCATCATGTTTATTATGAAAAAGGCAAATTGAAAAACTATATACACAAGAATCAAGACCACATGCAAACTATCTGAAACAGAAAGTTGCCTGTGCACTTCTCAAGCCTATTCTGAAAAGAACGAACACTTCTCTTGGTGCTATGCCCTTGTATCTTACAACTACCATGGTCAGGATGTTATTTCTAAACTTAACTTTCTCCTGATAAACTTCAAACTTATTAACTCTTACCAGTCTTTCATGAAAGTTAGAGCAGCCATTTTCCAACATGCAGACACCACCTCTTTATGTGCATGTGTATGTGCAAATACACACAGGCATTTTGGAGAGATGCCTTTGGAGTCAATAATCCAATTCTGTTGGGCCCAAAGCCTGAATCATTTCAGGGGGTCTTCTCCAGAAAGATCTTTTAGCTAGGAAAAAGACAGGTTGAGCTGGGTTAGGGGATTATAACATCTCCAAAGCTCATTATCCACTCAAGTTTTGCAAATATAATCACCTCCCCAAATTGAGAAGCACGGTTTCTTTAGAAGGTGGCTTATAGTAAGGTGATCACAAAATTCTTTTCCAAACTGGGACATTTTCAAGGGTAAAATAAGTATGCTGGGACAACAGGCGTAAACCACAACATATGGTCACTCTACTTATAGTCCTCCATAGAGGAAATGTTTTAACTTCCCCCAAATAAAATGAATCTCTACACCTGTTCTTGACGGAGGATGACTTGGCACTACTTTAGCAGTCAGGCCCAAGGTATAATTAATCTTGGCCTCAAACCTCTAAACCCCTTCAGAGTAAACATCAGGAGGAGCATCTTGTTTAGGCTAATGGTATAACACTTAAAATGGGCTACTGAGAGTGAGAAGCTGAAAAATTTTTTAATGGGGCTTGGGGGTGCTAGAGAAAACAGTAGCTAATTGTTTATATCAAAATTATCACACTGGGGATAAATAAGATTACATATTGAAGTGTTCTTTGGAGAAGTAATAATTGTGTGCATAGTATTCATAGCTGGTCATGAAGACTTCAGCTTCTTTTCCACCAGAGAAGATGATAGGGAAAGAAATCGGATCATAACACTTACCTACAGAAAAAGACCAAAATAAGCACATTCCCTAGCAGAGGACTGTGAATCACTGTGGGCAATGAGGGACTGAAGGGAACAGAGACAAAGAAGGTCCTCATGTCTACCTGTAGCTGGCCCATAAAAGGCCCTGTCATCACTAAAAGGCGGCTTCCCCGAACCTTCCACTTTCTCAGCTGACCACACCCCAGACCAGATTTCCCCAAGGTTGTGATGTACTTACAAACAGAGCCACTGTCATTTGAGAAAGAGAGAAATGTTCATCTTTGCCTAAAAAGAAATTTTCTGGGCAAGAGAAATGGTGTGAACTTAAAGGTAGCTCCAAGTAATCGATCTCGTTTGGTGCTCTTTGTTTTTACTTTTATGAGTACATAGTAGGTGTATATATTTTTTATTGTTTTCAACAAGCCCTGGAGAAGTGGCATAAAGAACCTAACAAGTTCTTTATGTCTGACTCTATGACCTTGGGTTTGAAAAGGTGCTCTGTTGGAGAAACTGTCCATTAGGGAGCTGGTGGCCAACTCTTCAGAGGAAGTAAAAGAAAACCTAAAATCTCTTAAGATGGGAAAAGGAAGCCAAATGACCTACTCTTTAGTGAATGATTCCCCTTCCCTTTCACCCACTTTGGCCCTTTTCTCCTTTTCCTTACTCCTACCAGGAACACTTAATACATGCGCCATCAGATAAAAGCTCAAAGGTAATGTAACAGTCAAAAGCCAAATAGAATTTCTTTTTCTCCCCTTACTAAGGGATTTACAGAAGAAAAAAATTATTTACTAAAACTGGATTTAGGAAAAGAGAAACTGCAACCAATGCTTCTTTGGATAGGCCAGTCCTCCTATGCAAATACACCATGGTGGTCCGTGAGATCAGGACCTCCATCGTGACCATGTCAGGGATTCATGAGCAGATCTTTGAGTGCTCCAGCACTTAGCACTTTTCTTATCTTTCGCCCACCTCCTAAACACAGGCAACACCGCCACACCTTTACTTCTCTTTGCTCACTGGGTAGCTTACAGGTAATCAGAAGATTCTAGAAAAAAGAGGGAAAAGAGACAGGTTGAAGTAAAACAGAAAGTGGCAGTGTTGCAGTTGTTTGACTTTGGCAACAGGGTGTTATAAGTTTGTGTGTGTGCGCGCGTGTGTGTGTGTATGTGTGTGTGTGAAAAAGCACTGATGCATCAAAGATTTATTCACTGAACAGGTTGATTTATTTAACAGACTTGACATATGTCAAATTCTGCCATGTACTTACATAATTGTTACCAATTTATCAGAGCTCTTATTTAGGCAAATATTTGCTTTAAAAGTATTTTCCTTTAAATGACTTTCTCTAGCTTACTGTACAATCAATCTATGGTTCATTTAAATTATGTTATGTTAACAATAGCTATTTGGTGGAGGTCTCTCAAATCTAATCTTCCCAGAGCCATTTCATCTCTATTCAAACTCCATCCCTCTTTTTTCCTAGTAATAAATTTCTCGCTAAAATCACACCATAGGGGAAACTTTATATATATGTACAATGTCTTTTTATGTCATGGTATTTTACACTTAACGATTTACAAAAAAAGCAGTTTATCAGCATATTATTAAAATCACAGATCTGAACACTGTTAACCTTAAAAACTGGCTAAAAGGACAAAAGGATGTGTTTTTGTATGAGTTTATGTCTGTAGGGACCAGTTGGGAGAGCCAGGTAGAGAACTCATCAGAATAAGAGGAAGTAAATACAGAAATTTCAAGTCTTACAAATTTTGTTCAATCACCCTACCTCATTTGAACACATGTGCACCAAAAATTATATTTTTAAACTCGCATGCACGCAATCTATCTAGATTGGGGGGGAGCTAAAATATTGGAAAGTATTTCTAAAAAGCAAAAATGTCTAATCACTAGCCGCCAGGGCTGGTTTCAGTTCCTCTATTGTAAAAATGCTATTTGCAAAAACAAGAGGCTCATTTTGACCTCCTAGGTTAAGCAGTGTGGGGACTATGAAAGACACGGGGGAAGAGAGGGAAATACCATCACCACATCAAGTAAATTTTTGACCTAGTAAGCAAATACGTTTTTGTTGTTACTGCTGGGTAAAATGTACGTCTTCCAGAAATTAGACACTGTAATAAAAATGTACCAGCCCAAATTTAAATTGCTCACTAGACAGATGGTTAATTATATTCACAGCCACATATTTCACTGGGATAGAGTTTCAGACACTCAGCCAGTTTTATTTGATTAGCTGGTTTCCCAGTTAATATGTAAAATGACAGTTACTTAGGACTTTTTTGTTCCCTTCTAAAAATATTTTTTCAATAAGTGTAAATTCTCCTCAGCCATAAGAACGTCACTGCTGTAAATAAAACGTTTGGTCATATGTTACCTCATGTGTAAAAGATGTAAGGGAGATTCACTCCCCCCCAAAACACAAACGGTCGTAAGGAGTTCAGAGAAGACCATTATAGCACCTTTTCTCACCAAGCAAAATATTCCAGGAACTCCTCCACCAAAAACAACCAAGGATATATTCAAATCCCGGGATTAGAGTGCTTTAGACATTTTATAAAAACAGCCCTGCCAGCCCTACAACACAAATCATGTCTTTTCAGATAACAGTCTAGAAAATGCAACATTAGAAAAAGGCCACATAGCTAAGTGTAGTGCTGTGCACAGAACTCAACAATATGCTGGGAGCCAAAACCCAGAAGCAAAATATGAGACCACTTATTCCAAAATGCAACCATAAGCTTAACAAAAATCAAGAGTGCTGTTGTTGAAATGGGGATGCCAATTTTTTTTTTAACTTCGAAAAAGACAGAAAACCTTGCGCGGGTGATTCGGTCCCTCACGAATCAGACAGACAGAAGCAGTCATGCTGAAATCGCTGAATTCCTCAGCGGAACGGCGCCAACTCAGCAGCGCGGTTTCCACACTTTCCCGGAGCGGGTCTCCGCTCCCGACGCCGGCTCACGGCCTTCCCGCCCTGCAGGGTGTACGACACGCGAGTCGACGTGTGCTGCGGGGCGCGGCAGAGAGAAGCACCAGAAGCCACACAGGAAAGCGTCAATTCGACCGCCACCAAGAGCGGGAAGGGGCCACCAGCCAATTTCCGCAAAGGTGACGAGCTGGGCGAGGCTCAGTCTGGCCCCCAACTTAAACGTGTCCGCAGCCTCGGCTGAGTGGCGCGTGTCCTGGGGGGCGCTCTGTGGTCACCACCGCCGCCCGGCTTCGCACCTTTGCGGCTTTGGTCTGAGCACCCAGCCTCGGCTGCCGCGTGGGTTTTCCCGCTCTCGCCGAAGCGTGCCATGCCCATGCCCCATTCCCTGGCCAGGCTCTACCCTGCACCAATCCGAAAGGAAGCGGCACTCTGCCGGGCTATGTGCGTATAAGCGCGGCGGCTCCGGTCCGCTCGCTTCCCCTCCCCCCGCAGTCCCCTTCCTACGGCGCGAGCACAGAGGCCTTTCCTAGATTGCAGTGCCTGTCACGGCGAGCCGGGATCTCTCGCCCTCGCGGCCTCGCTACCTCATACACAGACGCACATATTCGCACACAGACGTCCTCTCTTCCGTTTTCCCTTCCTTCTCTTCTCGTTCGACTTCCCCCAATTCGTTCCATCCCCTGCCGCCGCCACCCCTAGCCAGCTGGGGAGCCGGCGAGAAGGCCAGGGGGCTTTATGGCAGCGCTCGTACTCACCTCACAGGCCGACTCCTGAGGCGCACGTCGCTGGCGGGCTCAGGCAGCAGGCGCTGTAGCTAGCGCGGTCGCAGTCAAGGCTGGGCTGCCGCCGTCGCCTCAGCTGTTCGAGCTGTCTTCGCCGCCACCGCCGCTGCTACTGCTACTGCTGCCGCCGCCGCCGCCGCCTCTGCCTCAGCTCCATGCGCAGGGCCCGCCAGGTGGACGCGCCTCTCTCCTCGCTCGCTCCCTCAGGCTCCGCCGCCGCCGCGCTAGATGAAGTCAGAGCTGTCGGGCTCTGGCCCTGAAACTCAGAGCTTCCGCGGCTGCCCGGCTGCTCTAAGGGTCCCTGCTTCGCCTGCACTACCTCTCGCCCCGGCTGGAGCTACCTAGCGAGCGGGCTGCGCGCGCGGCGCCTGGAGCCCGCTCTGTGCGGTGGCTGCGGCCGTCCGCGAGAGGGAGAGAGGAGGGCGGCTGCTACTGTCGCTATAGCTGTTAAAGCTATTGCTAAATGCTGCTACTGCCGCTAATGCTACTGCTGTGGCGGCGGCGGCGGCGGCTGCTGCTGCTGCTGCTGCTGCTGCTGATGCTACTGGTTTTCCTTCCCAGGTTCTTCCCCTGCCTCGTCCCTCCTCCTCCCCCTACCTCCTCCTCCTCCTCCTACTCCTCCTCCTCTTTCTCCTCCTCCTCCCTCTTCTCCTCCCTCTGCCGCTTTTCTCAGAGCCTCTGCAGGCACTGCCTGGTCCCCTCTTCCCTCAGAGCTGTCTCTGCCCATTCAGAAAGGTGCTCAGAGTGGGGCTGCCTCTGCTGCCACCATCGCTATTGCCCCTGCCATTGTTTCCTCCAACACGGCTGTTCTTGCTGGACGCCTTCCCCCCTCTACCCTCCTTCCCCACCACAGCCCTCCCTTTCCCTCTCACTCTCCTTGCCCTCTCTAAGGTCCCTTCCTTATGTGCTCCCCCCCAACTCTGTCCGTCTGTCCCTTCCTCCCCTTAAGCGTCCGGGAGCGCGCACTGCGCGGCCACCTGTCATAAAGGGCGCGCACCCCCCTTCCCCACTTCCACCCCGCCCCCCACTCGCGTTCCTGCTGCCCTTCCAATCCACCACGCCACTGGTGCGTTCTTCCCCGGGCAGACACGCAACCGGACACCACTCTTCCACGCCTTTCGGGGCATTTGTGTGTGCGGAGAGGGGCACTCTGAAGTTTGGGGAAGAATATTTGAATGGTTTCATCCACCAAGCCACTAACCATTCAACCTCTACCTACTCTTAACTTCAGGGCCTGGGCCCCCGGGAATGTGGGTCCTGTTTGAAGGGTTGGATGAAGGCAGACTATTGGGGAGGGTTGTTTGGGGAATAAAGGAAAGAAGGAAAATTGAATATGGCTAGGAAGGAAAACAGATCTGCCTGATGACTGTCATTGAAAAATCTCTCAGGTGGTCATTTTCCTTCAGACGTCCTGGGAACTCAACAGTAAACAGCAAAACGATTGGAGAGCAACTCAGGAGGGACCATTTAGTACTTCGGGAGCCCTGGGTGCAAGGTTGGGCCTGAGCCTTGGGAGTTGTCACCACTAGGAGCCAAGGCAAGAGATGAAAAGGTTGGTACTAGAACAGAAGGGGTAAAACTAGCTACTTTGTGTGCGCTTGCTCCAACATCATTGTCAAAGCACAGCTTCTCGAGTCAGGCAGGGCCCAATTTCAGATTTCTCTGCTGCCACAGCTATGGTCTCATATGGCTACCACGGCTTAGGCTTTGAGATCTGATATGTGCAACTTCTCACCATCATTTGTCATACAACCCCTCCTCAGAAACAGCACAGAGATGGGGGTGGGGGGTATATTTTCTTTTCCCTGGAAAAGTACAGGAGACAAATGTTCTAGATATCCCATTGACAATAAGGTCTGGGTCACTTTACCAAGTTTTAGGCTATCTACCATGGGTGTTTCATTCCTGGACCATAAAGTGTCTGTATGGCTTTTACAGCTCCTCATCTCTGTGCCTTTGTTTCTGTCATTCCACTTGCTTAAAACACTTTTGTTATTTCTACCTCTCATTTTATATCTATGAAACTCATCCACAAATGGTATCTCAGCCTGAAATAATCACACTTATTGAGTCCTTAGTATGTGCCAGACACTGTGCTAAGCAATCTACACTAATTATTTAATCTTCACAACAAACACAATTTTACTATGTCAATTTTACAAGTGAGAAAATTGAGTCACAACGAAGTCAGGTATATGTGTCCTGAGGATAGGGATATCTTATTTGTCTTGCGTTTGTGAGACACTGTGCAAATATATTTGCATCTTTCAGGCACTGGAATAAATAAGAAGACAAATAAAATTTGGCTTCTGCTCTCAAAAGCAAAAACAAAGAAAGAAACAAAAAATGTTAACCATGCAAAATGCCACCCATCTATTGGCTGGATCTCAATGTCCAGAATGAATTGTTCTTTTTCCGTTGTCAGAAAGCACATGGTTTTCATCTGTATTAACCACATATGCTATTCTTCCTTTATAAAGTTAATTGATTATTAGTTACCAGTTATAATTTTTGCCAATGCCCTCCATCCAAAAACTACCAGAAACACAACTGTAGTTGAACAATTTGGGTTTACTGCTTGTTAGAGTGAGGGATAACACACACCATGGCTGTTATGGGCTGATTTGCGTTTCCCCAAAAATTCATATGTTGAAGCTCTAACTATTCCCAGTACCCCAGAATGTGACAGTGTTTGGAGATAGGGCCTTTAAAGAGGCGACTAAGTTAAAATAAGGCCCTGAGGATGGGTCCTAATCTAATATGACTGAGGTCCTTGTAAGAAGAGAAAATTAGGACACAGACAACACAAAAAGACCATCTGCAAACTAAGGAGATGGTGATCTCAGAAGAAACAAGACCTACTGACACCTTGATCTTGCATTCGTAACCTCCAGAACTGTGAGAAAATAAATTTCAGTTGTTTTAATCACTTAGCCTGTAATATTTTGTTATGACAGCCAAAGCAAACTAACAAAACAGGAATGGGATATCTCAAATAAAGAGCGGTAAAAAGGACTTAATATAGGATTTGGTTTTTGGTTGGATAATTGGGGGAGGGTTTAAGAAAATGGGAATTAATTATACATTGAATACTGTCAGAAAGCAAGGGCAATTCTATGACTGGGCATCTTAATCAATCTTATCTATAGGGAGGTAGAATAAAGTGGAGATAAGGCTTTTGTGGGGTTTTTATCTGTGCTTAGACAAAATTATGAAGGGGTCTTGTTTTGTTTCATTTTGTCGTGTTCTCAGTGTAATATTGTCTCATGTCAGTATTTTGTAAGAGTGCTTATGTCCATCAGGAGACCAGCCATGGCCTACCTGTGAGTGCCAGGTCATCTTCCAGATGGCTTTTCTTCTTCTTTCAGACAGGTTTAAGTGTGACTACTTAACAATATCCATTAGTTGTATGACTTTGGGCAAATTACTCTACTTGTCTGTGCTTCAGTTTCCTCATTTATGTTAATAATTGAGAAAAATTGTATTCTTTTTGTTCCCATAGCATTTGTGTTTACTGCAATAATTACACTTAGTGTATGATACTGACACTGTCTGATTATGTGTTTTCTTCCCTTTCTAGACTGTTCTTTTATGGAGAGTAGAGCAGATACTTTCAACTTTGATGTCCATGTCTGAGCACAGTACCCAGCACAACAGAAGCACTCAATATAAAAACACAGATAGGATGTAAAACATTGATTGGATTCAGTACATTCCTTGTTTCTTCTAGAGTGGTACTCAAGTCAGGCCTATCTTAGCCTCCATCATCCCTTTCCCTGGGGTCTTACTGATTAAAAATGTAACAGAGACTCTCTTATAGAGTGGTCCCCCCTCTAAGGCAGATCTAAAGAAGAGAATCACTGTGAAACTTCAATGCAAGAAGGCGCCATTTGGGAATAATTGGCCTCTGCTATTTAACAGCCAATAGTAGCATATCCATTAGACCAAAGTGGAGTAATGTAGTATGGGACTAGAACCTAGAATCTTGGGTGTTAACCTTAATTCAGCCATAAGCAAACTGTATGGTTTTTAGGAAATTATCAAACCTCTCTGAACCATAGTTTCTCCATAGGGGACATGGAGAACATAATCTCTCCACTGGCTGATAGATTAGATAACAAAGATTAAAGAGAGTTTACTGGAGTTTCTCTTTGGGAAAAACATTTAATTCTCCCATTACTTCCACATTACATGCCTACATGATTCTCAGCCTCTGGAACTGGTATCACAAAATGGCTACATTCTTTCAGATGCCAGCCAAAAGCCAAGGGTATTGTGGTTTCTGGCCTGCCATGTCAGCTCACTATCAGTTCCAAAACTCAGCCTGCTCCCAGTGAAGGGAGCTACAGTTTCTGTATATTTCTGGGACATAAGAGATGTTGCCATTCTGGAGATGGACCCAGAAAGTTTCTATCATGCTGAGGCCAGACACAGGATGTCTTTTAGCCCAAATGTACGTTTTTATCTTAGCCAAGAAGGCTAAAAGAAGGTGAATGACAGAAATAACATTATTTTATTGTATGCATATGCAAAAACTATCATATTACTTATGAAAGAAACTACAATATTACTTTTCATATAATGTACCACTATTGTGCCCAGAGACTATATACTAATTATACTAATGGCCTCTGGCTGGGACTTTATGGTGCCTTTCCCTGGCGAATGTCAAAGAATGGCCCAAAAGAACTGAAGAGGGGGATTCCAGAATTGAGTGGCCAATGAATCAAAACCAGCATTGGCTGTTCCTCTTGCTTGAGGGGCAGCACCCAGCATGTTGAGGGCTCCAAATAAATACAATGGAACTGACATTTAAATTAAATACATCTTAATTTATTGAGCTGGCTCGATACTTCTCTGTTTTGTCCTAAACAGAATTAGAAAACTATAGTTTTCCTGACAATAGACAGATCTCATTTTATTCTCCTTACAGCAGCCCTTGCAGGGGCAAGGGGATCCTTATTCTATAAGTTGTTCAGCTAGTGTTTGATTTAGGCCCTGTATTAGGTCTCAGGAGGGGAAAACAGAGACAATTAAAGACACCTTTTTTTTTTTTTTTTTTTTTTTTTTTTTTTTTTTTTTTTGG